>JAUCMX010000177.1:0-19648 GCA_033459395.1 Hemibagrus guttatus | reverse complement strand
ATAAATGTACAATGCTTCATTATATATTGTACAACAGTTCGGCTTTTCTGCGGCATTCAGTTCTGTTTCTAATGAAATCTGTATTACGTGCTGTAGCAAGATTATTTAGGCCATAGCCTATTTGTTGTACTAACTTAATAGCACTATATGATTTTATATATTTCTATATGAATACACTACATGATTTTTGCTCTGATTTTTTCTCTATTTATATTGTGGAGAAGTTGACAGATTTCATAAAAAATGTTATTTTGCTTCCAAATGTACACCCTTAATGGTTATTACACGGTAAATACTGTTGGCAGACAAAGATATGTTAGTAATATTTGTTCAGCCGCTTTTGAACATCTGTCTGTTTATTACACATTTATTTGAAGTTTCTGAAAATAAATGCTGTTTTTCTATAACAGCTAAAGAAAACATTTTTAGTTTTTACTTGATACTTGCACTATACACCACTTTTACCTATCCTTAATGTATGACCCTACCTTATAAATGAGCAAGGGCAGCACAGCAGGCTGATATCCAACTACGAAAAAGGGATATGTAGAGCTGCACAAGTGCTAAGAGTGCAGTGTCAATATAGCTTGTTATCTTTATTGAAATTTCTCATAAGCTTAATTGGTCTAAAGAGAGAAAAATTATAATGACTATTTTTGTCTGAATACTACATAGAAAATTAACAAAATTAAAGCTGGTAACTGCAGTTTGACTAAAACTAATGACTAAAACTTGACAAAAAATGCAATGACTTTTCGTCGACTAAAACTAGACTCCTCTTCTTCTTCTTCTTTCGGCTTCTCCCTTCAGGGGTCGCCACAGCGAATCATCTCTCTCCACCTATCCCTATCTTCTGCATCCTCAACCCTTGCACCCACTAGCTTCATATCCTCATTAATTACATCCATATACCTCCTCTTTGGCCTTCCTCTTTGCCTCCTGCCTGGCAGCTTCATGTCCAACATTCTCCTACCAATATACTCACTCTCCCTCCTCTGAACATGTCCAAACCATCTTAATCTGGCCTCCCTAACTTTGTCCCCCAAATGTCCAACATGAGCTGTCCCTCTGATGTACTCGTTCCTAATCCTGTCCAACCTTGTCACTCCCAAAGAGAACCTCAACATCTTCAGCTCTGCTACCTCTAGCTCTGACTCCTGTCTCTTCCTCAGTGACACTGTCTCTAAACCATACAGCATGGCCGGTCTCACCACTGTCCTGTACACCTTCCCCTTGATTCTCGCTGATATTTTCTGATCACACAGAACTCCCGACACCTTTCTCCACCCATTCCAACCTGCCTGCACTCGCTTCTTTACCTCTTTCCCACACTCTCCATTACTCCGGACTGTTGACCCCAAGTACTTAAACTCCTGTACCTTCTTCACCTCTTCACCCTGTAACCTTACTGTTCCACTTCCCTCCCTTTCATTCACACACATGTACTCAGTTTTACTACGACTGACTTTCATCCCTCTTCTCTCCAGCGCAAACCTCCACCTCTCCAGGTTTTCCTCCACCTGCTCCCTGCTCTCACTACAGATCACAATGTCATCTGCAAACATCATTGTCCAAGGAGACTCCTGTCTGACCTCCTCTGACAACTGGTCCATCACTATAGCAAACAGGAAGGGCCTCAGAGCCGATCCCTGATGCAGTCCCACCTCCACATTGAACTCCTCTGTCTGACCTACAGCACACCTCACCACTGTCCTGCTCCTCTCATACATGTCCTGCACCACTCTGACATACTTCTCTGCTACTCCTGACTTCCTCATACAGTACCACAGCTCTTCTCTTGGCACCCTGTCATACGCTTTCTCCAAGTCTACAAACACACAGTGCAACTCCCTCTGACCATCCCTATACTTCTCCATCAAAATTCTCAGAGCAAAAATTGCATCTGTTGTGCTCTTTCTGGGCATGAAGCCATACTGCTGCTCACAAATTTCCACAACCTTCCTTAACCTAGCTTCCACTACTCTTTCCCATACCTTCATTGTATGGCTCATCAACTTTATCCCCCTATAGTTACTGCAACTCTGCACGTCACCCTTATTCTTAAAGATCGGCACTAACACACTTCTTCTCCATTCCTCAGGCATCCTCTCACTCTCTAAAACTCTGTTGAACAAACTAGCTAAAAATTCCACTGTTGCCTCTCCCAGACACTTCCAGACCTCCACCGGGATGTCATCAGGACCAACTGCCTTCCCACTTTTCATCCTCTTCAAAGCCTTCCTGACTTCATCCTTTCTAATCTTATCTACTTTCTGTTCCACAGAGTTCACCCCTTCTACTCTTTTTTCCCTCTCATTTTCCTCATTCATCAGCTCCTCAAAGTATTCCTTCCATCTCCTCTGTACACTCTCCTCACTTGTGAGCACCCTTCCATCTCTATCCTTAATAACTCTAACTTGCTGCACATCCTTCCCATCTCGATCCCTCTGCCTAGCTAACCTGTACAAGTCCTTCTCTCCTTCTCTAGTGTCTAACCTAGTGTACAACTCGTCATATGCCTTCTGCTTGGCCTTAGACACCTCCCTCTTCACTCTGCGCTGTAACTCCTTGTATTCCTGTCTATTCTCTTCAGTCCTGTCCATGTCCCACTTCTTCTTGGCTAACCTCTTCCTCTGGATACTATCCTGAACTTCCTCATTCCACCACCAAGTCTCCTTATCTTCTTTCCTCCTTCCAGATGACACACCCAGCACCTTTCTCCCTGTCTCCCTGATCACTTCTGCTGTAGTTTCCCAGTCATCTGGCAGCACTACCTGACCACCCAGAGCCTGCCTCAACTTCTGTCTAAATTCCTCACAACATTCCTCCTTTTTCAGCTTCCACCACTTGGTTTTCTTCTCTATCTCTGACCTCTTCTTCTTACAGACCATCAGAGTCATCCTACACACCACCATCCAATGCTGTCTGGCTACACTCTCTTCCACTACCACTTTACAGTCACTAATCTCTTTCAGATTGCCTCTTCTACATAGGATGTAGTCTACCTCCACTCTTGTAAGTCACTCTATGCTCCTCCCTCTTCTGAAAATAAGTGTTAACCACACCCATGTCCATCCTCTTAGCAAAGTCCACTACCATCTGTCCTTCAAGGTTCCTTTCCTTAACTCCAAACTTGCCCATCACCTCCTCATCACCTGTGTTCCCCTCACCAACATGTCCATTAAAATCCGCTCCTATCACCACTCTCTCACCCGTGGGAATACTCTCCATCACCTCATCTAATTCACTCCAGAATCTCTCTTTCTCCTCCAACTCACAACCTACCTGTGGGGCATAACCACTAACAACATTCAACATCACCCCTTCAATCTCTAACTTCAGACTCATCACCCTCTCTGACACTCTCTTCACCTCCAGAACATTCCTCACAAACTCCTCCTTCAGGACCACACCTACCCCATTTCTCTTACTATCCACACCATAATAAAACAGCTTGAATCCTGCTCCTATACTACGAGCCTTGCTACCCTTCCACCTGGTCTCCTGTACACACAGTATATCCACCTTCCTTCTCTCCATCACATCAGCCAGCTCTCTACCTTTCCCTGTCATAGTACCAACATTCAGAGTTCCTATTCTCAGTCCTACACTCTTACCTTTCCTCTTCTCTCTCTGTCTGCGCACTCTCCTCCCTCCTCTACTTCTTCGACCAACAGTAGCCCAATTTCCACCGGCGCCCTGTAGGTCAACGGCGCCGATGGCGGTCGTTGTTAACCCGGGCCTCGACCGATCCGGTATGAAATTCGTACTGACGATTCGCATGGTTAAATTTGGCAATGTTTTACGCCGGATGCCCTTCCTGACGCAACCCTCTCTATTTATCCGGGCTTGGGACCGGCACAGAAGTCACTGGACTGTGACCCCCATGGCTAGATTCGACTAAAACTAGACTAAAACTATGAAAGACTAAGATGACTAAACTGTGACTAAGACTAATAACCATTTTGGTTTGAAGATAAAGACTAAGCCTAAATCAAAAATGGCTGTCAAAATTAACACTGCTTGGCTTTCAGGGTCGGACAGTTGATATACACAGATCAGGCACAACATTATGACCAGGTGAAGTGAATAACACTGATTATCTCTTCATCATTAGGCAGTAAGTGGACATTTTGTACTCCACAGAAGTGGTTAAGCATGGACGGGTGGTGTGAACACTGAGGCAGTGATTCAAGCAATATGTGTACCTGGGGCCATGGAAAACCTAAGATAACTGGGTTGGTGGGCAAGGAGGTGACATAAAAGGAGAGTTTCTCCATGTGGAAGTCCCACTTGCATGGTGATAGGGATGGTATGACAGGTGATGTAGCCCTCTCTGATGGGTCGGTTGTCGACTGCCGTGATGCGGACGGGTGGTGCAGGGTGATGTAGGTAGCTGCAATTCTTCCACGAGTTGATGATCGATAAGACTGACTGCAGCTCCGGAGTCAACTAGAGATACAAAACGGGTAACATGAGCAAGGTGCAACGTTATAGGAACAGTTATACTACAGAAACGAGAGATCCAGCCCACATTAGAGCCTTGATGTGAGGGTTTCAGGAGCATAGGTGATAATGTGGTTTCCAGAGGAGATTATTACTTTAAAAAGAGCACATAACACGCCATTAAACTATCAAAGTCACAGTATAAAACTATTATGCTGGTAATAAAATCTGAGCTAAAACCTAAAGCACTGAGATTTTTTTGATAGTCAAAACTTTCTCCTGACCTATGGATATAAAACCCATATTCAGCCCAAACAGTGGGAGACATTAAAAATTTCACACAATACTCCTTATCCAGTTAAAGTTTGAGGTTCTTTGACGAAAGACGTTGTCCTTTCATCAAGTAAAAGGTCAAATCAGTAAAAAAAACAAAAGCTTATTAAAATGCCTGAAGGGTTTCTCTCTTGGAGTCCATCTACACTGAGATGAGGAAGGTGTAGTGAATGTTAGATGAAATATCTGATTAATAAGAATTTATAAAGCGTCTCATTACTATACTATACTGACATTATAGTTAAATGAGTATAGAGCCCATGAACAGGGCTTGAGCCATTGTTTCTACATTTCTATTCGTTTATTAACTAGAACGGTGCATGTAATATACCTATAAAGCATGATTCTGTTCTAGAAGCTGCCTAGGGACGCAAAATTTATTTCTTGGGTGATATATGGACATGAAAACACTTTTATAAGTAAACTACATCCAACACGGCACAAACACAACACAACAAAACAGCTGCACTGGGTTTCACACTGAACTGCAATAATAATATTAATAATGATGATGATGATGATGATGATGATGATTCCATTCCATTGTCTGAACCATTTATCTGATCTATTCTCAGGTGTCATCGGGCATTAAGGCAGGATACACACTGGACGGAGTGCCAACCCATTGGTAATTTAGAGACGCCCATCAACCTACAAGGCATGTCTTTGGACCAGGGGAGGAAACTGGAGTACCTAGAGGAACCCCCGAGGCACGGGGAGAACATGCAAACTCCACACACACGGCGGAGGTGGGAATCGAACCCCCAAGACTGGAGGTGTGAGGCAAATGTGCTAATTAAAATATAATATATATTCGAAGTATTATTATTATTATTATTATTATTATTATTATTATTATTATGTATTATTATTATTATTACTATTAAATTCATTCAGTTTAAAAAGGCATTTTAAAGGCGGAATTTCTACAGGCGGAATATCACAACTGCAGCATTATTTCAAGTGGAAGAGCGGATCAGGTCAGAAACAGTGAATGAAGTGTGTAGAACTGGACACTTTACCTTCCCGTGTACTACAGCATGCTCTCCGTGCAGGATGGATTTCCCTGGAGCTGAAATGAAACACTCCTGAACAGCCTGTAACATTTTTAAAGATAGAAGATATAGTTCATATCTTGTAAAATATATACAAAATAATTATATTTAATCGTTTGCAAATAACATTTACTGTGTAAATTCTTTATTAAATAAATCAAGTGCTACAAATCAAGTGCTTCTGCAGCAACAATTTTTACAGTATATTTACATATTTATGACAGTGTAAGTACACCAAATGTAAACTTTTTCCAAATGATCTGTTGTACAATGAAAGCAATTAATCTGTGGCTTATTATAAAATATGTACCATTTATATAAATGTTTGTGTCTGATGATTTCCTCCTCTAACCCTGAGCATGGGTAAAATAAAATGAGTATCTAATCACACAATATGGCCTTTTCATTAAATCTAATTTAAAATATATTTTAAATTTTATATATATATATATATATATATATATATATATATATATATATATATATATATATATATATATATATATATATATATAGAAAGAAAGAAAGAAAGTAAGAAAGAAAGAAAGAAAGAAAACTGTTCCACAATTTATAACACAATGCTGCAATAAATATTATTATAATATACGTTTATAAAAAAGAGTTACTAATCTGTGAACCTCTGCAAATGGTAGACAAAAATTCGTTCTGTTTATTTCAGAATATTAATCATGAGTCTAAAGTTAAAATTTGAGCAACAGACGACGCTGAGCCGCATCCGGATTTTTCTTACGCAGTTACAAACAGCGTCCACAAGATGGCGACCATACGACTAGAAACACGATCAAAATGGCGACCAGGATACTGCACACTATCTAGGGGTTCTAGTTAGAACACTAATATGTAAATTGTAACGAAACAACAGACTCACCTACGGGTAGCAGGAAGGCCAAATCTGTTCAGTGCAGAATTTCCCAATTTGCGACCGTCTGTTTTGAAAGAGTTTCTTTATTGGAGCGGATCATGTTATCATGAAAAACATCTTCAGAAAAAAATTAATTAAAGCTAATCATATTTCGGTATTAAATCCTTTTCACATTTCACTAGAAAACGGCGCCGGTCCAGTTACCCGGGTTAAAAATCTATCGCAGTTACCTTTACTCTACGTGACATTGTTTTAAAAAGAATATTCCGAATAAACGACTGGTCTATAATTTACTGTTAATGTAAAAGTTAGTATGAAAGTCTGGACCCGTCGCTCTTTCACAGAATTTTGTGATGCAATTTGGAATGCAGAATTTTTTTTGCGATTTGGAACACATCCAAAATGGCGACAGTATATGATAATACACTGTCTATGCGCTTTAGTTGAAGCGCAGGCCCACAGATTAGAACAGAGCCAGAAGTTCAAGAACTCAAACATAGCCCCATTAGAGGTAGTTGGCCAACCATTAATCATCAGTCAGTATGATCAGTCAGATAGATAGACAGATAGACATACAGTGAGCATTTAATAGTGAATAATATGTAATGTTTCAAATGAACCTAGATATGTTTAATCTTCCTGAAATTTTTTTTTTTTCCAGACAGACTTTTTCTTCATTTTATGTGGCCTTCAAATATGAAAGGCAGAGTGATTTTGGTAAAAACTTGTTTAGATTTATTTGTGTTCTGTGTGAAGAAATGAAAAGTATGCCATTTGCAATAAAAATTCATAAAACAGTTCATTTGCATTTAATATTAATGGCTCAAAGAATGTCAGGCTGAATGGTCGGCCCCCACACATTTTCACCTCACCAAATTGGCCCTCTTTGCAAAAAGTTTGGACAACCCTGATCTAGAGTGATAATATAAATAAAAAAAAAAATATGAATGGGACATGTTTGATGTTAAAAGGCAGAACTCGCGGGCTTTGAACACAAAAGGTGGGCCCTTTGGGGGGAAAAAAAAAAAGAATTTCACGACATGTGTACGATTGTTTTCAGACTTGAAAACAGCAAATGACAACAGCTACACAAAGCCACAGCCACTTGGCTGTTCTGCAGAAATAGCTCAGACTAAAGATCTGAAGGTCCCCTTCTGGGGCTTTCAGCAGCCGAGAGGAGAGCGGATCTTCCACCTCCCATCCGGGCCACCTTCTACAGAGGGACCATCGAGAGCATCCTGAGCAGCTGCATCACTGTCTGGTTCGGGAATTGCACCGTCTCGGATCGCAAGACCCTGCAGCGGATAGTGAGGACAGCCGAGAAGATCATCGGAGTCTCTCTTCCCTCTATTACGGACATTTACACCACACGCTGCATCCGCAAAGCCAACAACATTGTGGATGACCCCCCCACACCCCCCACACACCCCCTTCACCCTCCTGCCGTCTGGAAAGAGGTAACGAAGCATTCGGACCCACACAACCAGACTGCTAAACAGCTTCTTCCCTCAGGCAATCAGGTGTCTCAACAGAGAACTGAACTGCGTTGAACACGGAAAAAACACACATACACACAAACACACTTGATCTTGTTTACATGCACACAAACACTTTAAATACTTGAATATTGATCCACGCTTTATCTGTTTAACTATTTTTCTGATGCTAACACTCACTGTCCCCAACCCTTTTCTTTTTGCACACACTGTATAACACTTTTTTTGCACACAGTCGGAGTTATGGGTCTTGTTTGTCCGGGCTGTCTCGTCATTCTTTGCACTTTGTATGTTTAGTTTTTTTTGGGGGTTTTTTTTTTAAAATTTTGCACCTTGTTATGTATAGTTTAGCTCTGTTTGTCCGTGTCACTTTGTACTTTGTTTTTGTTTTGTGTAGTACCTCTGGTCCAGGAGGAACATTGTTTCATTTCACCATGTACTGCATCAGCTATATATGATTGAAGTGACAATAAAGCTTCTTTAACTTTGACTCCTGAAAAGGCCCAAACCCTTTTGGGCCCCTTTCCTGTGGCTCTTGAGCAAAACTAACAAATTTACAGAAAAAGGAATGTTATAAACAATAATAACAATGAAAAAATAATAATAATAATAATAATAATAATAATAATAATAATAATAATAAAACAACAATATAAACAAACAATATAGATTTCTGGTAACTCTCACTTTATCCCACTTACCTTCCACACCCTGACTTGCAGCTTCCAGTTCAGCATCGTCACCTGGCTATGATGAGGGATCACACTTGGTGGTACTTGCCTGCTGTTGAGGAACAATAAATGTATTATAACTATCTAGATTTTATGATTTTCCATTTTTAATAAACAATCCTAAAACACATGGTCAGGATAACGGGGTGCCAGGCAGGGGAATTCAGACCCAAGGTGCAGGGATAGCCATGAAACAGTGTTTATTACAAAAGGGAACACATACATACACGGGAACACTGGGGAGAAAAATAACCTCTAAAACAAAACCTCGAGAACCGAAAAGGCACACCATTACGACGAGGACTCAGTCACTAACACAAGGAAGACAATCAATGTAAATAGGGGGACTAATCAGTGAGACACGTGGGACAGGTGTACAGAGGCGGGGCAAACATGAGGGGGAAAAAAAGGCACAAAACCTAAACAAAAGCACATGGCACAAACAAACCCCCGCTGGAAGCCCCCTAGTGGTCCATCAGGGCATAGCCACACCATCCCTGACACATCTGATTGACGTTAGAGCATTTTTTGTTGTTCTGTGTTATTCTTCTATTTCTGTTCGTAACACTTACTTTCTCCTTGTCATTAATATGCTTCTTGAACAGCTTCATCTGCATACTTATGATGTGGGTCAGCAGTGTGTGTAACCATCTCCTCATAGATGTGTATGCTTTCTGAATGATCTCCCTCTGCTCAGCTGAAAATAGCCTTGGCCTGTTCAATGGAGTGGAGTGCTGATGGTAGAGCTCCCACATCTCCTTAAAGTTGTGACCTTTCTGACCATAGATACATCTATCTATGTTGGCCTCAAGAAGAATAGAGACTTGTGGGAAGCTCTCTGCATTCTCAGTTAGGTAGTTTTTCACCCACTGGTTCACTATCACTGCATTTATATGTTTATTTCTCACCTCAGCTTTGTGCTTGTCATGTATGCTACAATCACATACAAGACATCAAATTAGGACAGTCAACACTGATATATCTGCTATTGTAATAATGGGGATTCATATTAAAATAACTTTGCAAATATTAAGACATAATGGTCATAGTTTTGCATGAACATGTACAGGTATTTTTTAAGCATGCCATAAAAATTCATAGACTATAAAGGCATTGTAACGGCGGGCCGCCGGAGGCGGAAGTGGCCGGATCCATTCGCCGAGCTGGCGACGGGACACAGGCAGTACGGGAAATCGGGGACAGAAAAGTGGGTCGATACCGGGAAGGCAATAATCCAAGCGTCAGTACAAAAGGGGTAATCCAATAGCGAAAGTCCGAAAACAGTCCGAGGTCAATAATCCAACAATCGAAACATCCGGGGCAAAACGAAAGCAGTAACAATAAACAATCCAGGTCATACACGGTAATCCAATCAGAAATAGCAGTACGCCAACGCTCGGTAAATCCCATATGAAATATTACTTCGCGCCGGCCAGGAAGTGCGCACCCTTTTTAAATCCCCCCGTGAACCGGAAGCGGCTTCAAAACACGGGCGAGGGCTCCCTCTCGCGGTCACCTCTAGCGCGAGTCGTGACAGAGCCCCCCCCTCTAGGAACACCTCCCGGGGTTCTCCGCCGAGGACGCCCTCTAGGACGCGGTGCGGGCCTGGTCGGATGGTCGCGGTGGAAATCCTCCACGAGCGACGGATCCAGGATGTCGGCGGCCTCTACCCACGAACGTTCCTCGGGGCCGTACCCCTCCCAGTCCACGAGGTACTGAAGACGGGACCGAACCCGCCTGGAGTTCAGCAGGGACCGTACCCGGTACGCTGGGAACCCCTCGATGTCCAGAGGCGGCGGCGGCTCCTCACAGACCCCTGTCTCCCCGGCGGAGTGTGCTGGCTTAAGGAGGGAAACGTGGAAGGTGGGGCATATACGGTAGGATGTCGGGAGCCGAAGTCGGTACGCCACAGGATTCACCTGACGGACAATCTCAAAAGGACCGACGAACTTAGGGTTGAGTTTCCGGCAGGGCAGCTTCAGATGCAGGTTCCGTGTTGACAGCCACACCTTCTGTCCCACCCGGTAGGCGGGGTGCGGCCGACGGCGTCGGTCAGCCTGAATCCTCTGTCTCCTCACTGCCCTTTGTAGGCGCACGTGGGCTCGTTCCCACACCTCCTGACTTAGCCGATACCACTCCTCCACAGCCGGAACATCGGACGGCTCCCCCGACCAGGGGAACAGTGGTGGTTGATACCCCAATACGCATTGAAACGGCGTCAGACCCGTGGAGGAGCGGATGAGAGAGTTCTGGGCATATTCGGCCCACGGCAGGAATTCACTCCATCGGCGTTGTTCCCGGCTACAGTATGTCCTGAGGAAACGACCGATCTCCTGATTCAGGCGCTCCGCCTGCCCGTTCGACTGGGGGTGGTAGCCTGAACTCAAGCTAACCCCAATGCCCAATCTTGCGCACAGCGACCCCCACACCCGGGAGGTAAACTGCGGGCCCCGATCCGAAACAATGTCCTCAGGCAGCCCAAAGTTGCGAAACACGTGATGAAACATGGCCTCCGCAGACTGCAAGGCCGTGGGTAAACCCTTGAGGGGGATCAGTTTACACCCCTTCGAGAAACGATCTACCACCACCATCACCGTCGTGAAACCTCCGGAGTCTGGCAGGTCAGTCAGGAAGTCCACCGACAGGTGCGACCAGGGCCGTCGAGGGATCGGAAAGGGTTCCAGCAGCCCCTCCGGAAGTAAACGACTGGTCCGCGCCTGGGCACACGTGGGGCACGACCTGACATACTCCTCCACGTCGGAGCCCAGGGAGGGCCACCAGAACCGGTTGCGGACGAGTTGGGTAGATCGGCGAATGCCTGGGTGTCCGGAGCTGGGGGCCTCGTGCACCCACTGCATAACCTGTCGTCGGAAGTGTAGGGGCATGAAGAGTTTGGTAGATGGACAGCCGGCAGGGGGCGGTTCGTCGGTGTGGGCCCGTCGAATCTCCTCGATGAGGTTCCATTGCACCGGCACCAGAATCGCTGTAGCCGGCAAGATGACATCCGGCTGAGTCGGCTCGTCGTCCGCCTCGAACTGTCTGGACAACGCATCTGCCTTGCCGTTCTTAGACCCGGGACGGTATGTTACAGTAAATGCAAAGCGAGTGAAGAAGATGGCCCACCTAGCTTGTCGAGGGTTCAGTCGCTTGGCTCCCCGAAGATACTCTAGGTTGCGGTGGTCTGTGAGCACCTGAAAAGGATGGCGCGCTCCCTCCAGCCAGTGGCGCCACTCCTCCAACGCTGCTTTGATGGCGAGCAATTCCCGGTTGCCTACATCGTAGTTCACCTCTGCGCTCGTCAGCTTCCTGGAATAAAAAGCACAGGGGTGAAGCTTACCGGGTTCGCCGTGTCGCTGGGATAGCACCGCCCCGAGTCCACTGCTGGATGCATCCACCTCCACCACGAACGGCAGGTCCGGGTCTGGGTGTCGCAAGATAGGAGCAGTGGTGAAACAGTTCTTCAGCTGCTGGAAGGCCGACCGGGCCGGGTCCGTCCAGGTCAGCTTCTTGGGCTTACCCCTGAGTAGCGACGTCAACGGGCCGGCCACCGAACTGTAATTCCGGATGAACCTCCGGTAAAAGTTGGCGAAGCCCAGGAAGCGCTGTAGCTCTCGCACCGAGTTGGGGGCAGGCCACTCCGTCACCGCCTGGACTTTAACCACATCCATCTCTACTCCATGTCGGGAGATCACATACCCCAGGAATGTCACTGTGGGTCGATGAAACTCACATTTCTCCAGCTTCGCATATAGGTGGTGCTGCTGCAGTCTACCCAGCACCTCCCGAACCAAACGCACATGCTCCTCCATAGAAGAAGAGTACACCAGTATGTCATCAATGTAAGCGATGACCCCTTTCCCCAGTAGGTCCTGGAAAACCCCGTTAATGAGGGCCTGGAACACTGCTGGGGCATTAGTGAGGCCGAATGGCATCACACAATATTCGTAGTGGCCACTAGTAGTGTGAAAAGCGGTCTTCCACTCATCCCCCTCACGGATACGCACCAGGTTGTAGGCACTCCTGAGGTCTAGTTTGGTGAATACCCTAGCACCCCGTAGTTGCTCCAGCGCAGCGGGTACCAGGGGCAAAGGGTAGGGGTAGCGAACGGTAATGGCGTTCAACCCCCTGTAGTCGATACAGGGCCGGAGACCCCCATCCTTTTTCCCGACGAAGAAGAAGCCTGCTGCCGCGGGTGAGGTGGATGGTCGAATGTGCCCCGCGTCCAGGGCGGTCTCGATATACTCCTCCATGGCTTTAGACTCAGGAAGAGAAAGAGGGTAGACCCGCCCCTTTGGGAGAGATGTGTTGGGCAGCAGGTCTATAGCACAATCCCAGACCTGATGTGTCGGCAGGCGTGCCGCCCTCTCCTCACTAAAAACCTCCATGAAATCAGTGTACTGGTGCGGGAGATGTCCGTGTGCTGCCGAAGTCATGTTGTCCACACGGGAAGTCCCGCAGGGCCTAGGCACCGGGTCCCGTAGGCACCCCTTGAGGCAGGCAGGCGACCAGCGGGCTAGCTCCCCCGAGCGCCAGGAGATTTGGGGGTCGTGGTGCCTCAGCCACGGGAAGCCCAGGATTACTGGGTTCGCCGGTGATGCGGTGACGTAAAAGGCCAACTGTTCGTGGTGGAAGAGCCCTACTCGGAAGTCCACGAGCTCCGTCTGACGTGTTAGGTAGCCCTCCCCAATGGGCTGACTGTCGATGGCCGTGATCCTCAATGATGGCACGCAAGGGAAGGTGGGGATCCCGAGTTCCTCCACCAACGCCCTGTCGATGAGGTTCACGGCTGCTCCAGAGTCAATTAACGCTGTAACAGAAAACCAGCGATCAGAGCAACGGAGAGACACTGGCACCGTCAGGCTAAAAAACAGGGAACTGCCACCCACCTGGGCTGATGAGGGTCTTTCTGGGCACCGGGAACTCAAATGTCCGGAGGCCCCGCAGTTGTAGCACAACCGCATCTGACCGCGAGGCCGGTGTCCCTGGGCAGCCAACCTGGATCTCCCCAGTTGCATGGGCTCCGGAGCCTCCTCCCGACGTTCAGGGTAATCCGGGCGTACTCTGGGGCGAGCAGAGGCAGAGGCTTGGGTCCCCGTGCGGTGTTGGCGCTGCAGATTGTCCAGTCTGATGGACGTCGCCACAAACTGGGACAGGGAGGTCGCCTCCGTATGGCAAGCTAGCTCAGCCTGGAGCCCGGGGTTTAGACCGGCGCGGTACACGGCCCAGAGTGCCGCGTCATTCCAGCCAGACTGGGCCGCCAGAGTGCGGAACCTGATGGCATAGTCCGCTGCGGTCTCAGAGCCCTGGCGCAGCTCCATGAGTTGGAGGGAAATGTCCTTGCCGCCCGCAGGATATTCAAAAACCTCCCTAATCATCCCAGCGAAGTAGGCAAAAGATATTTTTACCTGCGGGTCAGCGTCCCAGACGGCCGACGCCCATTCAAGAGCCCTATCAGTCATAAGCGAGAGCAAAAAGGCGCATTTTGTCCCCTCTTCACGATACATCCCCGGCTGATGCGAAAAGAAAACCTCGCACTGACGTAAGAAACCGCGACAATGGTCAGCAGACCCATCAAACTTTTCTGGCAACGCCAGCCGGGGTGACTCACCGCGTGCAGATGGTGGATCAATGGGTGCCGCGATACTCGCGCCGCTGAGCTGGGCTTGCAGCGCCGTCACCTGATCCTGATAGGAGCGAATGATCGCTCCTTGCCGCACGATGATATCGCGCAGCTCCGCTGGATCCGTGATTGGCGAAGTAATCTGTAACGGCGGGCCGCCGGAGGCGGAAGTGGCCGGATCCATTCGCCGAGCTGGCGACGGGACACAGGCAGTACGGGAAATCGGGGACAGAAAAGTGGGTCGATACCGGGAAGGCAATAATCCAAGCGTCAGTACAAAAGGGGTAATCCAATAGCGAAAGTCCGAAAACAGTCCGAGGTCAATAATCCAACAATCGAAACATCCGGGGCAAAACGAAAGCAGTAACAATAAACAATCCAGGTCATACACGGTAATCCAATCAGAAATAGCAGTACGCCAACGCTCGGTAAATCCCATATGAAATATTACTTTGCGCCGGCCAGGAAGTGCGCACCCTTTTTAAATCCCCCCGTGAACCGGAAGCGGCTTCAAAACACGGGCGAGGGCTCCCTCTCGCGGTCACCTCTAGCGCGAGTCGTGACAGGCATTAACCCTCTACTGCACACATTTTGCTGGTTCATGATACAAATAATTCCACATCATGGGAGCCGTGGACCCCTGCTTCCTTCTCTTCTCCTCATACTGCTGGGAAATCCCATCGCTGGTTCGTCCCCTCTTCCTCCCATCTTTCTTTGATTTGCACAGACTATGTGCTATTTGGGACTTATATATAGCAGTGTTAATTTTGACAGCCATTTTTGATTCAGTGTTAGTCTTTATCTTCAGACGAAAAAATGGTTATTAGTCTTAATCACATTTTAGTCATTTTTGTCTTTCACTTTTTAGTCTAGTTTTAGTCGATGAAAAGTCATTGCATTTTGTCAAGTTTTAGTCATTATTTTTAGTCAAACTGCAGTTACCGGCTTTGATTTTCTATGTAGTATTTAGACAAAAACAGTCATTATAATTTTTCTCTCTTTAGACCAATTAAGCTTATTAGAAATTTGAATCAAGATAACAAGCTACAGTGGGGCAAAAAAGTATTTAGTCAGCCACCAATTGTGCAAGTTCTCCCACTTAAAAAGATGAGAGAGGCCTGTAATTTTCATCATAGGTACACTTCAACTATGAGAGACAGCATGAGAAAAAAAAATCCAGAAAATCACATTGTCTGATTTTTAAAGAATTTATTTGCAAGTTATGGTGGAAAATAAGTATTTGGTCAATAACAAAAGTTCATCTCAGCACTTTGTTATATACCCTTTGTTGGCAATGACAGAGGTCAAACGTTTTCTGTAAGTCGCCACAAGGTTTTTACACACTGTTGCTGGTAGTTTGGCCCATTCCTCCATGCAGATCTCCTCTAGAGCAGTGATGTTTTGGGGCTGTCGCTGGGCAACACGGATTTTCAACTCCCTCCAAAGATTTTCTATGGGGTTGAGATCTGGAGACTGGCTAGGCCACTCCAGGACCTTGAAATGCTTCTTACGAAGCCACTCCTTTGTTGCCCGGGTGGTGTGTTTGGGATCATTGTCATGCTGAAAGACCCAGCCACGTTTCATCTTCAATGCCTTTGCTGATGGAAGGAGGTTTTTACTCAAAATCTCACGATACATG
The DNA here is from genome assembly GCA_033459395.1 of Hemibagrus guttatus. Taxonomy (NCBI): domain Eukaryota; kingdom Metazoa; phylum Chordata; class Actinopteri; order Siluriformes; family Bagridae; genus Hemibagrus; species Hemibagrus guttatus. Next base: position 3,445 of record JAUCMX010000177.1, on the reverse strand, counting down.
GCCCCATTCATTCTTTCCTTTACACGGATCAGTCGTCCTGGTCCCTTTGCAGAAAAACAGCCCCAAAGCATGATGTTTCCACCCCCATGCTTCACAGTAGGTATGGTGTTCTTTGGATGCAACTCAGTATTCTTTCTCCTCCAAACACGACAAGTTGAGTTTTTACCAAAAAGTTCTATTTTGGTTTCATCTGACCATATGCAGGGGGACACGTCTGGCACTGTAGGATTTGAGTCCCTGGCGGCGTAGTGTGTTACTGATGGTAGCCTTTGTTACTTTGGTCCCAGCTCTCTGCAGGTCATTCACTAGGTCCCCCCGTGTGGTTCTGGGATTTTTGCTCACCGTTCTTGTGATCATTTTGACCCCACGGGGTGATATCTTGCGTGGAGCCCCAGATCGAGGGAGATTATCAGTGGTCTTGTATGTCTTCCATTTTCTAATAATTGCTCCCACAGTTGATTTCTTCACACCAAGCTGCTTACCTATTGCAGATTCAGTCTTCCCAGCCTGGTGCAGGTCTACAATTTTGTTTCTGGTGTCCTTTGACAGCTCTTTGGTCTTGGCCATAGTGGAGTTTGGAGTCTGACTGTTTGAGGTTGTGGACAGGTGTCTTTTATACTGATAACGAGTTCAAACAGGTGCCATTAATACAGGTAACGAGTGGAGGACAGAGGAGCCTCTTAAAGAAGAAGTTACAGGTCTGTGAGAACCAGAAATCTTGCTTTTTTGTAGGTGACCAAATACTTATTTTCCACCATAATTTGCAAATAAATTCTTTAAAAATCAGACAATGTGATTTTCTGGATTTTTTTTTCTCATTCTGTCTCTCATAGTTGAAGTGTACCTATGATGAAAATTACAGGCCTCTCTCATCTTTTTAAGTGGGAGAACTTGCACAATTGGTGGCTGACTAAATACTTTTTTGCCCCACTGTATATTGACACTGCACTCTTAGCATTAGTGCAGCTCTACATATCCCTTTTTCTTAGTTGGATATCAGCCTGCTGTGCTGCCCTTGCTCATTTATAAGGTAGGGTCATACATTAAGGGTAGGTAAAAGTGGTGTATAGTTCAAGTATCAAGTAAAAACCAAAAATGTTTTCTTAAGCTGTTACAGAAAAACAGAATTTATTTCCAGAAACTTCAAATAAATGTGCAATAAACAGACAGATGTTCAAAAGCGGCTGAACAAATATTACTAACATACCTTTGTCTGCCAACAGTATTTACTGTGTAATAACCATTAAGGGTGTACATTTGGAAGCAAAATAACATTTTTTATGAAATCTGTCAACTCAGATATGGGAGAGTCAACTTCTCCAGAATGTAAATAGAGAAAAAATTAGGGTAAAAATCATGTAGTGTATTCCAGCCTTAAGCATACGTACATGGGCAATAACTTAAACAACTTCCAAATCCATCTGTCATTTTAGAAACAGCTTGCTATCTGCATGCTATTAAGTTAGTACAACAAATAGGCTATGGCCTAAATAATCTGGCTACAGCACGTGATACAGATTTCATTAGAAGCAGAACTGAATGCCGCAGAAAAGCCGAACTGTTGTACAATATATAATGAAGCATTGTACATTTATGAAAGTCTGGCTCAGAACTGTGCAGTAAGGCTAGCTAACTGATGTTACTTAACAGAAAGCTAAAACGTAAAAACATAAAACTTGCTAGGGAATTTCCCTGTGGACACATCCAGTAACACTGACCTAAGAAAAAGTACTTAAATAAGATGAAATAGATGACTTTCCGTGACAGAAGCTGCATAAATAGCAGATCCTTCAGATGCCTCTTAAGATGCGTGGTATTGTTTCTGCCTATTTTATAGCCACAGGGCTTTTCTCCGTATTCTGTGACAGTGCACAATGTTTTTTTTAAGAGGAATTATAACAGAAATGCATCCATATATCAGTTCTTCGTTTTCTTCCTAAAGCTTCAGGTGCTGAAGCCACTGAAGCTCGACAGACCAGTTGGAGTTTATTTAGCCTACCCGCTAACTGTCTGAGATGCAAACGCCCGTTATCCAGTCCAGTGACAGGATCGCACATTTTTAAAGACTGTTAGCTGATACAAAGAGATCATTTATTACGAATGTCCGATACTCCTAAAAACGCATTTTGGTCCAGTCTCGTCTCGTTAACAAAGTTACTGTAGATATAATCAGATATTAGTTTCGTCTTAGTCTCGTCTCATCTTAGTCACAGAAAAAATGGTTGTTAACGAATATTTTTCGTCTTCGTTAACGAAATTAACACTGATACATAGACGCATATGGGCATATAGACGCATATAGGCATATAGACGCATATGACCACCACTTGTCATTCCGTTGTAAGCACAATCCCATCTGTAGATGAGCCAACATGTCACCACTGCCACATCAATCAAATGAAAGACTAGACGGTGATACCATTTCTTTGCTCTGATGTTAGTGCGATATAAAGCAATCAACAAATCCAGGAAGTCAACACCTCCCATGTGCTGATTGTAAGTGGATACTGCTGCAAGCAGTTAAAGCACACCGTACCCAGACAATGGATGCCTTGCTGAGACAACACAAGCATTAGTGGGACTGATGTTATTTTTTGGTACTGGTTCTGCTAGGCGCAGTACTACATTCCCACTTGCCCCTACATCTGGAAGCTCAGGTGGATGGACAGCTTTCCCAGTATAAATCTCTTGGCCTTGCTGTTAAATGGTGCCATTTGTTCATCCACACTTAATATCTCACACATAGGCAGTCCTTTTAGCCTGGTAAAGATGTGATTAATGAGAAGCCGAATGTAAACTCGGCTGTACGGACATCTAGGGGAAGTTCGTTCCACCACCTCGGTGCCAGAACAGAGAAGAGTCTAGATGTATACCTACCCTGAGAGATGGTGGGTCCAATCGAGCAGTTCTAGTGGATCCGTGGGAGCGAGGTGCCGTGCGCGGAGTAATAAGAGCTTTGAGATAAGATGGTACTGGTCCATTCTTGGCTTTGTAGGCAAGCATCATTGTTTTCAATCTGATGCGTGCAGCTACCAGAAGCCAGTGGAGGGAACGCAGCAGTGGGGTGGTGTGGGAGAACTTAGGCAGGTTGAAAACAAGTCATGCAGCTGCATTTTGGATCATTTGCAGTGGACGAATTGCGTTCAGGTGTAGACCTGTCAGTAGAGAGTTGCAGTAATCCAGTCTCGAAATGACCAGAGACTGAGCAAGCACCTGAGTAGCCTGTGTGGATAGAAATGATCAAATCCTTCTGATGTTGTAGAGAAGAAACCGACATGAACGTGTCACATCAGCAACATGGGAGGAAAAGGAGAGTTGATAGTCCACGGTTACCTCAAAGTTGAGAACAGTGGCTGAAGGGGAGATCATGGAGTTGTTCAGAGATAACGCAAGATCCTGGGCTGGGGATGAATCACCTATCTATAAAAACATACAAAATGTAAGT
>JAUCMX010000176.1:0-19666 GCA_033459395.1 Hemibagrus guttatus | reverse complement strand
TTGGAGTGTTTCAAAAGTGTATTTTTAATTGAAACTTGCCTCATTTCTTTTAAGCCTCCATATTACTTCACTTTGAGTTTTTCTAAATGCACCGGTTACTTTTGTTTTTCTAAATGCACCGGTCTCATCTAAAAGTTACATTCCCTCACATTCTCCGGTTAGGAACTAGGCATTTCTTATGCATTACAGTTAAAATATGAATTGTGTAATTATGCATTTTGAAATGCAACTTCGCCCAGCACAAGAATTAAAGTGAGGACATTTTTTTATGTGCACACACACACACTCCTGAACAGTCAGTTCTTTCAAAATGCACTTGGTCCTGAATTTACACAGCATGAAATAAAGTAAATGCCAGTTTTTTTTTTTAAAGAAACAAACGAAAAAACCCCAGCTGTGTCCTTGAAGTCTGGAATGCCCGCAAAGCACACATCAAGATAAAAATTTAACTAACGAGTCGTCAGACAGTTTCAGTCCACAGGAATTTAACATCTTCAACTTCATCTTGAAATGACACTGTCTTTAGACTCTGTGATTTTTGCACTCATTCCTATAGCACACTACTCTCAGGCAAGAGTGTATGACTGTTCATGACAGGATGAACCTGAAAAACTGAAAGGAGAAATAAGAAACTCAACTTAAATTGAGGCGATTTAATTAAGGTTATAAGAAAATACAGCTTCTATCCTGTAATCATCATCATCATTATAATGTAAAGGTACAGTCCGTTCTTCCCACTAGTTATTGGGTGAGGTAAGCATTTGTTCTGAAGGCAGGCATATTTTGTCTATAAATTTATAATTGGCATTTTATCACTGTTTTAGCTCAGTCTGCTTTTAAGGTTATGATTAATTACCATGTTTTTAGCAGTAGCACACATCATGAGCTAACACAAAGTACAATGCGGTTTTTAACATAGAAACACGAAGCAGGTGACATGAGCTCTTACCTTCACCATATTCAAGTTGTTGAAATGAATGATTTAACATCCACTTTTAGCTCTTGAACTCCTTTAACTATAACGTTACTGCCATGTATGTGTACATGTGATGAATGCATTGTGTGCCTTCAGGGTATCCGCAGTTGCATGGATATTGGGGGCGGGGTTATGGGAGTGTGCAAGAAAATATTATAAAGGAGCTATGCCGGTGTCAGAGCGCCAGGTTTCGATGTCCTTTATTTGACAATTACTAGGAATTTCTACATTATATATACACACAGTAATTGTGTCTTGTTAACCAAAATAGGCTTTTAGCCACGGAATAACAGGATTTATATCAAAAGCAATTCTTTTTCAATCTCAACATCGCTTATTTGTGCCAATCCAAGGCTTAGTAATGGCACAGACCAAGCTAGCGATTAGCATCAGCATTACCATATTAGCCACAGCTATGAGCTAAAAGTGAACATGCTATACACTCACCGGGCTTTCGCCAAGAAAAGTAGCCCAATATTTCATACGGCTTACAGGAAGTTGTGGTTAATTGATTTTAATTCACTTATTTAAAAGAAAAATGTTTGAATCCACACTTTCTAAAGGTGACTCTACGCAGTTTGTATCCCGTATGATTGTAGTATGCAGCATTGAGCAGAAGTAGTATAGTTAAATACATCAGTATTTCATTTAAGTGCGAGATCCCCCTAGTGGCGAAATTAAGGCGCTTAATCAGCAGTGCTTGAGCCGGGGGGATCGGGGTTCGAGTCCCAGCAGTACCAACCTGGCGAAGGAAACAAGTACAGAGACACAGGTAAGGAAAGGTCCAAATAAATAAATACTGATAAAATAAATGCTCTAACTTCTCCGTCTGTATTCCACAGGGTATCGTCTGAAGCTGCACTCTCATACAGAGACACCTAACACATCCCATGTGTCTTCATTTTACTATCAGCTTTCTTGTGTAATCTCTTGATCTGAATAAATGACTATTTATATGAAGCTACGTGCCAACTATTATTATTATTATTTATTTTTTTTATCAGTCTGTATCTTTTCTAAACCATGTTGTCCTAAGAAGCATAACTTCAGTGCTTTAAACTAAAGTACTTTAAAAAAAACAAAAAAAACAAAAAAAAAACAACCTTCATTTATGCTTAAGAAAACAGTTTTTTGTTCATATTTACACCTACAAAGTAAAACACTAAGTTTAATCTGAAGCGGGAACATGCACTGGGAGTATGTTAAAGAAGAATAAGAAAAGTGTTTAAATACATAAAAATATAAATAGAATATTTATAGTATATATATATATATATATATATATATATATATATATATATATATATATATAATTCTAGTAAGCAGCATTGAGCAAGGGTGATACAATTAAATACACCAGTTATTGCCTATCTTTCAGGGTCCCTCTAGTGGCGAAACCAGTTAAGACAAATAAATAAATGAATAATAAGCAAATAAAATTGTCTGTAATTCCACAGGTGTGTACCGTCTGAACGATAGACCTAACACATCCAATACTGAGATAAGGGAAATAAATTCATCTTACCATATTAGCCACAGCTACGAGCTGAAAGTGAACATGCTATACACTCACCGGGCTTTCGACTTAAACAGTAGCCCAATATTTCATAGGTTGTTGTTAATTAATTTTAATAGAAAAAAAAATCTTTTACAATGTCAACATCACTTATTTGTGCCAATCCAAGGTTTAGTCATGGCACAGATCAGGCTAGCGATTAGCATTAGCTACTAGCACTAATGCGATTAGCGCATAGTATATGCCGTTTATTCATTTGTAGTGGTACAAAAAAGGGACCAAAGCATTAGATTTGGGGGTTGGACCACAATTTTATGGAAATGTTAACAACAAAAAAAGCCTAGGGTTAGGGTTCTCGCGGTCTCTAAGGGCTAAGCTTCGTAAAGGAACGGGCTAACCACTCGGCTACGATGGGCAATAGACCGAGTGCTGCACAGAGCCACATAGTCCAGAAAGATTCCACCCCTTCTTACAGATGATAGGCTGGGGTGCCCTTACGCAATCCCTCTGCGGATTGGACCATTCAACCGTCACTCAACTCGGCTAAAACAACCTGGAAGCGGAGCTTGTCCACAAATAACAACGCCACTGACCAAGTCCTGACGAGTTGTACACACTAAATATGCGCTTGACGCCAGCGTGAATGACCAGATTACAATAGTTCTGTCTAAATAAGTCAATGAATTCAGAAATACCTGGTCTATAAGCCGTCGTAAAACTTGGAGCAGTGTAACGTGAGAAAATTACTCGTAGCCTGTGGGTGCATGTAAAATTGGACAAACAATTGTCTACACTAGCTAAAGAAAGTCGCACAAGGCTCCTTTCAAACCAAAAGCCCCAGAAGTCAATGGATACTCCTACACGCTACACAGGAGACAGCCTTTTCATTTTAAAACATTATTTGAACGTGTTATATTTCAGGTGTTTCTTATGCCGAGTTCACAGGTTTTGTGAAATCGCCAACAAATGTTAGAAATCAGAGGCAAATTGGAGCTCATTCACACGAGTAACAATCACACAGTGTGAATTACCAAAGATTTTTTTGGCATGCTAAATATCCAGACCTGTCAGTGACTCAAAATCCTGCAGTGTGAAAGGGGTTCTGACTGAAAAATACCTCGGCACTGACCTACAGCCAATGAGAGAGTGAGATACAGGGCAGTGGTCAGTTTTGGGAGGAGTTATAGACCACAATATCAGCAAGCATGGCTTTGGTTGGAGCACAATATTATAGTTCATTAGAGTTTATAGGTTTTTATCAGAAAAAATGTATTTAATATATTTATATCAGAATAAATATGCTTTACAATTACATCAAACAGAAATAAAGCAGAAACATTTGCTTGACCGGCCACATCAGCAGCAGCATATTGCAAAATTATTCATTTGCATAATGCACAATCGTTGTTCCTTGCGTCTCCCCAACCATTTCCTCCTCCAAAATCTTTTTCGCCCCTTTCACTGGAAATCAGCGCACAGACCATTTGGGCGGGGTTCCATTTCCAGTCTTACGTGAGAACTCTGATCTCACATGTGATCTTGTGTTATTTCCTTATTATTTTTCACGTGAGTTCGGTTGTGAAACGCAGTTTGCGGACCAGACAGTGTTACGGGCGATTCTTCCTGTTGTGAAGTCATGCAGTGTGTGACCTCCTGTCACAGATCCATTGTGCAATGTGAACACAGCCGCGACTGACAACTCCCCCAGATAGTCGTGCAGTGTGAAAACCACAGTGATCCGACCACTTTGAAAATCATGCAGTGTAAACTGGGCAATACTGGAAGTCTTCACATTATCCTTGTATAATCTTCATCAGCTGTTTGAACAAAGTGGTTAGCCAATAACAGGAACAGTTGATGCTATCCCTGCCCGGCCTCAAACCTGGTACTTTCACCTGAACAGTGAATGTGTTACCCACTTACACCACGGGGGTTAAATCTTGGCCAAAATTTGCATCGATTTATGAATATACAATTTAGTTAGAATAATATACAAGTTGATCAAACAAGATAAAATTGATAGCTGACCTTTTTGGCATAGCCAGTGAAACCAATCAGTACATTTCTCCAAATGAACAAAAATACAGGGTAGGTTATGATCCGCAATAAAGTGGTATAATTTACAGAGGTGCTTGGTAAAGGAGCGGAAGTACTTCACAGAATGTAGAATTAATACCAATGTCCTTCTATGTTACGGGTGGCAGGTCCGATGCGGACCACTAGGGGGGGTTTCCAGCAGGGATTGTGTTGTATTGTTGTTTTCGTATGTCATGTGCTTGTTGTAGCCTCGCCTTATTCCTAATCGTTCCTGTCTTGATTCACCTGTTCCTAATGTGTCCTTTAATTATGTTCCCTATTTATAGTGGGGTTTGTGCTTTGGTTTCTTTGCTAGTCCTCGTCGGTATGTAACGTGTCTGGATGTTATTCGTCTGTGTCTTCGTGGATGTATGTTCTTTATTTTCAATAAACCCCTGTTTGCCGTCTATCCCTGCGTGAGGTCTGATCCATCTAAACCGGTACGACCAGCGTTATGTGACAGAAGGACTAGCCAACACCGAACAGACCCAGCGGGATAGCCCAGCGAGGACTTTCTCTCTTCCTGACCCGGTCATTTTCTTTTGCCGGCTTTTGTTTTTGGTTCCGGGCCTCGCTCCGCTCCTGTTCCCGTGGGGGGCATCGCTCCACCATCTGGTTTTCCGTGGGGGATGCCGCCTCACTTCCGTCGGCGGTGGAGGCTTCCGGATTCTGTTTTTTTTTTGTTCCGGCCCTCGCTCCGCTTCTGTTCCTGTGGGGGGCGTCGCTCCACCATCTGGTTTTCCGTGGGGGACGCCGCCTCACTTCCGTCGGAGGAGGAGGCTTCCGGATTCTGTTTTTTGTTCCAGCCCTCGCTCCGCTTCTGTTTCCGTGGGGGACGTCGCTCCACTCTTTGGTTTTCCGTGGGGGATGCCGCCTCACCCCTTGTCGGTGGAGGAGGGCATCGCTTATACCTGTCTCCCGCCGTCACGCTCCTTGGGGAGGTTTCCAGCTTTTGCGGGACTGAGGTCGTCACTCGGCGCTGCCGGTCGTCGGTGGACGCACTCGGCGCGATTGCTTGGCGGGGGACGTCACTCGGCGCTGCTGCTCAGCGGTGGACGTCGCTCGACTCTGCTGCTCGGCGGTGGATGTCGCTCGGCTCTGCTGCTCGGCTGTGGACATCGCTCGGTGCCTCCGCTCGGTTGTGGACGTTGCGTGGGACCCTTTGGCCTTACCGTCGGGTCCCGTGCTCCCCCCACCTGTCTCGCTTCTGCTTCTTGCTCTGCCCACCTGCCTTGCCTTGATCCTTGCTCCCCCTACTTGCCTTGCCTCTGATCCTCGCTTCCCCTCACTTGCCTCGCCCTTGCTCCCCCTCACTTGCCTCGCCCTTGCTCCTCGTTCCCCCCCTACTTGCCTCGCCATGCTTCTCGCTCCCCCCACCTGCCTCTCTATGCTCCTTGTTCCTCTTCAGGGCCCATAGTTTGACCAGACTTTCGGGGAGGGTTACAGTTGGCGCGTCAGGAGCCGCGTCTTAGAGAGGGGGGAAATGTTATGGGTGGCAGGTCCGATGCGGACCACTAGGGGGGGTTTCCAGCAGGGATTGTGTTGTATTGTTGTTTTCATATGTCATGTGCTTGTTGTAGCCCCGCCTTATTCCTAATCGTTCCTGTCTTGATTCACCTGTTCCTAATGTGTCCTTTAATTATGTTCCATATTTATAGTGGGGTTTGTGTATTTGGTTTCTTTGCTAGTCCTCGTCGGTATGTAACGCGTCTGGATGTTATTTGTCTGTGTCTTCGTGGATGTATGTTCTTTATTTTCAATAAACCCCTGTCTGCCGTCTTTCCCCGCGTGAGGTCTGATCCATCTAAACTGGTACGACCAGCGTTATGTGACATTCTTAAGTTTCTGTATGTAATGTTTAGTAGGGTAAAACCCAAGAAGCATTTTAAATGATATCTCTTTAACTTTGTAAATGAAGGACATTTTCTGTGGCAATAGCCAAATTTTATCCCAGCAAATTTATCCAACTAAATTGGACCAATAATTTCAAAGAAGAAGGTATACTGATGACTCCTTTTTGAAAAAGTTGCTGAACTGCCTTATTATTATTATTGTTAATATACAATGGAAAACAAATTTGGCCAAGTTTCGTTTCAGTTACATTAACCAATATAGAGTGATTACAGTTTAAAGAAAATTTATCACAAATAATTTTGTTGGAATAGGGACTGAATAGGGACCATATTGCTGATTAAAGTCTACATTGTTATAGAGCCGACTATCTTGAGCAGATAATTGATACAACAATAAAAAGTAATTGTTAAACCAGTGTTGAAAAAAAACAAACAAACTTAAGTTTATATAAGCTTTACCAGGAGAGCTACCAAGACTAAACCCATTGCAAACTACCAGCCCTCACACATTCCATCACCAAAGTCTTTGCCACTCTGAGCCGGATCAACATATGCAAAGCTGCTGGCCCTGATGTCATACCCAGGGTGCTTGCTTCAAAACCACCTCCATCATGCTGGTGCCTAAGCACTCCAAAAGCCTGAATGACCACCCGGTAGCACTTACACCCATAATTATGAAGTGCTTTGAGCAGTTAGTCCTGGCTTACCTAAAAACCAGCCTTCCAACCACACTACACCCTCATCAATTTGCCTACCGCAGGAACAGGAGCACTGAGGACGCTGTCTCCATAGCGCTGCACATCATACTAACACACCTGGACAACAATGTAAGAAACTACAGACTGCCTCAACCCAGATTCCACTCCACAGTACACATCTGAAAGAGCTCATTCCCAAAAAGGCTTACATATCATATAGAAATATGTTTAATTCAATTCATTTTAGCTGTAGGGTATTTTTACATTGGCTTAAAGCTGCCTTGAACCCAAAGTACTTTATGTATTTTGTATCTATGATTCTGCAATTATTTTTCTCACAACAAGAACACATATACAAGAATGCTATTTGTTGATAACAGTTAAGCGTTCAATACAGTCATCCCTCCAAGCTGATCACTAAACTTGGTGACCTTGGCATCAACACCTTTCTGTGTAATTGGATACTGGACTTTCTGACCAACAGCCCGCAGCATGTTAAGTTAAATAACATCACCTGCTCAACCATCACATTAAACACCGGCATACCCCAAGGCTGTGTACTGAGCCCCTTCCTGTACTCTCTCTTCACCCATGACTGAAGGTCTGTGCATGGTTCTAACACCAGAATCAAGGAGCTCATTGTGGACTTTAGGAAGAAGAGAGGTTACACACACACACACCCATTCACATTAACGGGATGATGGTTGAATGTGTTACCAGCTTCAAGTTCCTGGGGATCCACATTTCTGAGGACTTGTCTTGGTTCAGCAACACTTCCAGCCTGATCAGGAAAGCTCACCAGCACCTCTTCTTCCTGAGATTACTGAGGAATAACCACCTTTCTTCAGATATCTTAGTGAGAACTTCTACCTTTGTACAGTTGAGAGCATTCTAACCAGCCATATCTCAGTCTGGTACTGGAATTGCTTTATTATGAAATGAAAAGCATTACAGATGGAGGTGAGAAAAAACACCCAGCGAATTATTGGAACCATACTTCCAGCCAATGAAGACATTCAGAGGAAGCGGTGTCTGTGTAAAGCTTGCAGCATCGTCAAGAATACCCCTCATGCAGCCCATAAACTTTTTGCCATCCTACCCTCTGGGAAGAGGTTCGAACTTACTGAACTCTTCAACCCATTAACCCCACACAGATGGTAATGTCCCCTTCTTCATACTGATAAACCTTGATAAAAGGGTGATGGCTGCATACCCAATGAGATCTGGTGCACAATCTAAGATGGTGGCTCCCTGCTGATAGACTACTACACTGTAAACCTCTCTCTTCTTCTCTTTTTCCTCTCTCTTGCTTTGCATTTTCTCCCGTTTCAAAGCTGGACTATAACGTTTTGCAACCTGGATTAGCTTGAGAAATTTATTGACACGTATTAAAATAGACTTTACTCCACCATGAACAAGGACAAACCAGATGACAACAAAAAAAAGTGAAAGCAACCTCACTCCAAACTCCAAGAAACCCCATCCTGATTCACCTTCCAGTACAGGTACAACACCATCCACATCACCTAAACCGCCGTGCTGTACAGAGGGAAGCGATGCTACAGAGGTAAGGTACTCTCCATTGAAAATAAACTTTACGGACGTGATGCAAGGATCGCGCTAATATATAAGGGATTCCAGGAACTACGGCATAGTTTAGAATTTAGCCGAGAACAGACAGACACTCTTACCAAGGAAAATAATTTTTTAAAAGACTTCACACTTACCACTCAGCTCACCTCCGTCATTACACAGAACAAAGCCATGAAAGAGAGCATTCTGGACTTACAATACGTAGCATGAGGGACAGTTTAGTTTTCACAGGGAAGGATTTCAGGATAAAAAAGCTGAAATCACCAGCCGAAACTGTGCAGATCCCAAAACAACAGCAATCACCCACATCCAATCATCACAAAATTCAAACATTATAAACAACATGAACTGGTTCAGAGGCAACTTAAAGGCACAAGCTACGGACTCAACGAACAATAAATAAAGGACATTCTCGAGCGTTGAAACATCTCTTCCCAATCCGAAAGCAAATGATGAATGAAGGAAAAAAGGCAAGCATCACTGTGGACAAACTTTACATAAATGGTCAGTTATATCGTGATAAAGACATTACCTTCTGGCTTTTGTGAACTCTTCACCCCACATTTTCGAATCAGTCACTGATGTTCATGAATTTATAAATAGACCACCGCCATCCCCAGTACCCCTGTCTCTCCCTCCCTCCTTCTCCTTCTTTCTCACTCCATCATGTTATGCACACACATGTACATATGATGACAGCTCCATAGATACATACACTAACACCTATACATACACAGCACTCATATATTTATACAGTAATGTTCATTTCTTTTCCATATCATGTCTTCTATCAATTTTCTGACCTGGGATGTTTGTGGAATTGTTTCTCATGTAAAGAAGGTCAAAGACTTGAATCATTTAAATACATTATAAGCTGACATGTGTCTTTTGCAAGAAATACATCTATCAGGCTCAGATCAAGATAAAATTAAATCTTCAAAGTACAATCATTTATTCTCAGTTCAGTGCAATACAAAATAAAGAGGAGTATGCATTTTAATAAGTAAATAAATCTCATTTGTACATAAAACCACCATTATAGACCATTATTGTTTCATTATAATAAACATTTCAGTAGACAACAAAGATGACCCATCTTTTTTTCAAAACTTCTTTTCTTCCATTTCAAATCTTTCTAATTTTCCAGTCATAATAGCAGGTGACTTCAATACAGTTCTCAACCCGGCAACAGATAGATCTAATAGTTCAAGTAATAAACACATCGGTCAATCTGCAGAAACCATAAAACAGTTCATGAGTGACATTGGTCTTGGCGATTACAACACCCAAATACTAAAGAATACTCGTTTTTTCTCACTATTCCATCATTCATATTCCTGCATTGATTCCTTCCTCACCAGGAATTCTATCATATCAAATATATCCAAATGAAAGATTCATCTAATCAGAATCAGAATCAGAATCAGAATCAGAAAGAGCTTTATTGCCAAGTATGTTTGCACATACAAGGAATTTGTTTTAGTGTAACAGGCTCCAGTGCACAGAGATAACAATAACAGTACAAATAACAACAGAAAATAGAATGAGAAATAAAAAATACACATATTTAAGTAAGAAAATAAAGTATTTGTATATACAGAATAGAATAGAATGAGTTGAGATGTAGGGATGTGGGGGTGGTAATAAATATGAGGTTATTGCACTTTTTATTTTTATTTTTATTATTGCCCAATGTTGGGAACATTGAACTGTTCAAAAGATAAATTGCTTGGGGGAAGAAACTGTTCTTGTGCCTGGCTGTCCTGGTATTTGCTGCTCTGTAGCGTCAGCCAGATGGCAAAAGGTCATAAAGGATATGGCCTGGATGTGAGGGGTCCAGAGTGATTTTCAGAGCCCTTTTCCTCACTCTGGATGTATACAGTTCTTGAAGGGTGGGCAGGGGAGCGCCAATAATCCTTTCAGCAGTCCGAACCGTTCTCTGTAGTCTTCTCATGTCTGATTTTGTAGCTGAGCCAAACCAAACAGTTATAGACGTGCACAGAACAGACTCAATGACGGCTGAGTAGAAGTGTGTTAGCAGCTCCTGTGGCAGGTTGAACTTCCTCAGCTGCCGAAGGAAGTACAATCTTTGTTGGGCCTTTTGGATAGTGGCGTCTATGTGAGTATGCCACTTCAGGTCCTGAGAGATGGTGGTGCCCAGGAACCTGAATGACTCCACTGTTGGTACAGTGCTGTTCATGATGGTGAGTGGGGGGAGTGCAGGAGTGTTCCTCCTGAAGTCCACTATCATCTCCACTGTTTTGAGCGTGTTGAGCTCCAGATTGTTACGACTACACCAGGCAGCCAGCTGCTCAATCTCCTGTCTGTAAGCAGACTCATCACCGTCCTGGATGAGGCCGATGACTGTAGTGTCGTCCGCGAACTTCAGGAGCTTGACAGATGGATCAGTGGAGGTGCAGTCATTGGTGTAAAGGGAGAAGAGCAGTGGGGAGAGGATGCAACCCTGGGGGGGCGCCAGTGCTGGTGGTGCGGCTAATCACCATTAGTGACCACGCTCCAGTAACAGTAAAATGGAATAGAAATGAACCTCATAAAGCCCACTACCAGATGGTGATTTAACATATCTCTTATTTTAAAAGACAGTGGACATTCTTTTTAGAAACGAATGATAGCCCTGAATCATCTCCCTCTCTCCGGTGGGAAACAGGAAGAGCAGTACTAAGAGGGAAAATAATCTCATACTCCATTTACAAAAAAGATTGAAAAAGAACACGAAGCAGAATCAAGACATCAATATAAATAACCCAACAGAAGAAACACAAAACAAATGAAAGGAATACAAATTAAAACCAAATGCAATAATCAACAAACATACTCAATTCCTGATTCATAAACTTAGACAAGAAGAATTTCATCACAGTAAAAAATCTGGTAAATATCTGCAAATCAAATGAAACAAGGAACAATTTCAGTTATTACAGACTCAGCGGGGAAATCCAGGAACTCACCGGAAAAGAAAGTAACCAAATCCTTCAACATTTCTTCAGCAAATTACACTCATCAGAAAAAGACCCAAATCAGAACGACTCTTTTCTCAACAGTACCAATCTACCACAACTGAACAAACACCAAAGAAACAGCCTGGAATCACCTGTAACACAAGCTGAACATCTTACAGCACCACAACTCATGCTGAATAATAACGCACCAGGTCCTGATGGATTCCTGAGTTTTACAAACACTTTTGGTCCACTTTATCACCACTCTTTATCAGAATGTTGAATGAGTCACAACAAAAATCAAAACCCACAGCTAATATGAATACAGCCACAATCCACCAAAACAGCTACATTAAAGGAGTCAAACATTAAATATACAGCACAAAATCTTAAGTCTTTATGCAGATGACTTATAACTGTATTTACAAGACCCCCATCATCATTACAAGAAACAATTAAACTTATCAATACATTTTCTCATATTTCTGAATATTCAGTCAACTGGAGTAAATCCTCTATTCTCTCACTACATCCCAATAGCTTGGATGGGACATCCCACATAACACCTATCCCTTTATGCACCAGTCACATCACTTATCATTAAAGGGGATCGCCCTTTAATGCCTTTAGGTCAACTCTAGTTGGATACTCGGCATGCAGGGCATGCCACACGGCAGGTCGGTAAGCATCAAAGACAATTCCATCCATATGATGTGTGTCTACCACCTCGGTCAAGTGTGAAGCATGAAGGATTTCTTCCATTTTTCCTCCTCCCAAGATCTTTGCCAAAAGGGCTTTTACGTCCCCCACAGATAACAATTTACCAGCAGTCTCATCTTCTAACACTTTTATCCACTTTCCAGCTCCTTCATGAATGTTAGGGAGGCGAGTGACAAACCCCTCAAGGTCCTGTGTAGCCCACGGCACATATTGTCCCTTTTGCACCTTTAATTATAATTGGGAATTGTGGAGCTACGGGCCTAAGTCTTCCTGTATCTCTTCCCCGTTTCCAACTTCCTACAGTGAATGATGTCTCCTCTTCACCTTCATTCTCTCTACTATATAATAATCTGCTTCTTGGTGTCAATACTTTATCTGTCTCACTGCTTAGTTGTCCTGGTGTTTTAATGATCCTGTCTGTCCCCTCTTCACTTAGCTTTATTCCTGCATCCCCTTCTCTTCTTCCCTCCTTTTGTCGGAACTCAGAGCCCCCTCCGAGTGGACATATCACAGGATGAATGTTGAGTTTGTCTCTATTTCCCCTTAGTTTTCCATGATCAATTAACTCAGTAAACTTATTAAAATGAAACTCAGTAAACTATCAAAACTTAGCCAAAATAATGAGCGGTCAGTCAGCAGATGGGAAGAAGCAAATTCTTTATTGAGCAAGACACCCGTCACTACACGTGTTTTACTGAAGAGAGCAGCTGGTCTGAAGAACTTCAAAAAATTCCCTACTACTTATACACGTTTATTCCAATTCAGTTTTAACATTTCATCCCCTTCATTTGAGCCCCTCCTTACCTAATTTGCGTACATACATATCGATGGCCAGCTATCTCTTCAGAACGTCTCGACCTCTCACCTAGTTCTTTGATTCTTTGAACACGATGTTCTCTTTACCTCCTTGTGACTTCTGACATAATATTGATTTTTCCTAGATGTTTTGCAAGTTTTGCACATTGCAAAGTCAGCATTACGATTCCCTGTTCTTCCGCATTTTATTCATAGCATGGTGCAAAGCAAGTTATTTCAAACCACACTGTCTAGTTTTGTTTCCTCCTGTCTAGTTTTTATTTTTGCCTTTAAGCTTTTAAGAATTTCATAATCTGCGTTTTAAGATTAAATAGCCGCATGATATGCACCTTACTCATCCAATTTCCATTAGCGCAATCGGCCGGTCAGCCAATCCAATGATCCCATTGGATAGCCTGACCGACTAAACTGCAACTTTAAGCTGTAAGCTCCAACGGTTTTCACTAAATGTCTTTTTCTCTCTTTTTACAATCTCAGCGTGGTTACTGTTATTATATTCTATTTGTATAATTTTATTATTACTGCATATACATACTATCAGAGGTTATACTATACTGATACTATACTGATTGTCATAAGCTTAGCCGTTAGATAGATGATAGGATAATAGATACCACTGCTTTTAAAAGTGAGTTATTACTACTTTGAAGATAAGCATGAATTTCCCCTATATATTGCTATTTTAAAGATAAGCATTTATCATTAAATTTACCTGACATCACTGTCAGCTTTGTTTGACTTTAGACCTTCACGCTTACCCTACAGATCTTACAGATCATTTTGCCATTTTGTTCTTATACTTTTAGTTCTTTTCTGCCATTTGTTTGAGATCTTCATTATAAGGTCTTTACACAACGGGTGTTTCACCACTAATGTTTCCACAGGAGAGGCTGCCATTACGTCCTGTAGTCTCTAACACCACAACTACTTATTTCAATTATTTTATGCTTATTCAACTAACTATTATTAAGTCTATTTAATGTGACATGTAGTCTTATACTATTATATAACTCCACCGTTATCCACAGTGCCTAAAACTGATAGCCACTTTACCCTTTAAAATCTCATTCCTTACTGTAATTACTTGCCAACAACTCAAATTACTTATATAATAGAGAATCATTTCTCATCATTTAACAACCCGATTTCTACTACCACAATAATATAGGGTTTATACAGTTTTATTTATTATGGTACAACACTGCACCCTGTCCCTTTATGTACAGGGCTCATACACACGCACACATAGACAGACATAGAGCTCTCATGCACTCACAATCTCAAACGTTTACACAAACACTTTCTAGGAGTGACTCATAAATTATTTTACGAATGCACTTCCTCAACACAACAACAAACACGTACAAATGTTAGTCACACATAGAACTTTTTCTTCATACCACACGCAGCAATACATTGTTTTGAAATTCAAGTGATATTTCTTCATAAAAAGATATCTATTGACTCATAAAAGGATATCCACAATAACAAGTACACATAAAAACGTTTTCTTCATACTACCAGCAGCAACACATTGCCCTGAAATGCCAGTGATATTTTCTCATAAAACGATATCTATACTAACTGCTGCGGTCTCTTACACACAAGCAGTATACTAATTATGCGCACATACTGTATTGGGCTGCTTTTAATTTTTGTTGATATCCATCAAGGCCCTCTAACCAACAAATACAGACCAATACAATGAACATCTACCTTTTTATGTACTGCTACCCATCAAGGCCCTCTTAACAGTACAGTAGATGCTCATAGGCGCTCACTCATACTTGTCTGTTTTTAGGTTTTACTGCTATCCATCAAGGCCCTCTTAACAGCAAAAACAGACCATGCAATGCTCATCAACCAGCTACTTTTTATGTACTGCTCTGCATCAAGGCCCACTTAACAGCACAGTAGTCCAGTGCATGCATGTATTTCCTCTGGAAACAAAACCCATGCAATGTTCTATTAAACCGGAGGGGTATTTGTAAAGCATCCTTACCACCATGGGCCAACCTTGGCAAACAACACAATCTAAGTATATAAGCACAAGCTGCTTACCTTAGTAGGTGGCCACCTGTTTGTGCCGCTCCCCAAGAAAGCCCACAGTGATCAGCCACGCCTTTGCCCCTTTCCTATCACATTGGGGTCACCAAATGTTGAAGGAACCACGCAAAGCCTCGGGTTTTATTGCCAGATG
The DNA here is from genome assembly GCA_033459395.1 of Hemibagrus guttatus. NCBI lineage: Eukaryota > Metazoa > Chordata > Actinopteri > Siluriformes > Bagridae > Hemibagrus > Hemibagrus guttatus. The sequence goes on along the minus strand of JAUCMX010000176.1, from coordinate 4,258 downwards.
ATAAGGCTTTTATTATCATGCAATAACAGCCTGAGCCGGTCGGCCGAGCAACTCCCGTTCTAACTCATTATATAGGCTTCCTTATGCATTCCTACACGTCATCCCAACATCTGTTTCATATCTAGGGCCCCCAAAAGTATACGAACGGTGGGGCCACTCTGCCTAGGTCCAGTTTACGTTACCATATATGGTTAAATTCCAATGCACACACATTGGACACACTAAGCTACAATATATCATACATGTAGACCATATCACCCACATTCCTGTGCACACACACAGATACACTAGCCAATTTCAATGCTGGTCTTGTTTCTGCATATCATGATTGATAAAATTCTTCTACATTAGTAGCCTAAAGCTGTCAGCGGTAATGTGGATTAATGTAATTGTCAGACTTGGTGCCGCAAATTCAAACCAGAGAACCAATCAAAATCATCAGCATAGCACTGCTTTAACTAATTCTAGCAGCACATTAATATTATTCAACATATCCTATTTTTTTAAAGAAAATATTCAGATGTAGCCCTATTTGTAATCTTTAACATTTTCAAAAGTAACTGTAATTTAATTACATATTTTTCTCAGTAACTATAACGAATTACTGTTACATTTATTTTGTAATTAAATTACATGTAACTAGTTACTCCCCAACACTGAATATGACCAAAGTTTAATGTTAAAGAATTCAGATGATCTTCCCAGGAATAGATCACACTGTCATCAAGGTACACTTCACTTCACAATTCAGCACTACTACAAGTTTCTCTGAGTCACTGGTGGACCGGTCATCCATACCAAACACCATTACGGTATACTGAATGGAGTCAGGAATAACAAATGCAGAGATCTCAGAGGCACAGTGTGATAAAGGTACCTGCCTGTAATCTTTTAAAAAGATCTAATTCAGTGTAGAGCATGAAGAACCCACCCTGTCCACACTGTCTTCCATCCTGGGAAGAGGAAAGTAGTCTGGCTGGTTACACTGTTCATTTTACTGTAGTCCATACAGAATCACACGGAGTTCTTACTGCTGTCAGGTTCTACGCTCATTTCCAGCCTTCATACAGTAGGTGTGTGTCATGGAATCACTCGAGAGCTCCCTGTGACTGGACACTGGATGGTATGCACTTGACACCTGCTACTCCACGTCCAACTCTGTTATCATCTGCTCAGACAGAGGAGAGGTGAAATTCTTCTCAGGTGAAATCCAGATCCTTAACTGAATTGGATTCGGCCACCAGAGGGTGACAGAGCAGGACAATCAGCACCACATGTCACAGGACATATTTAGGGAGAGCGTTCCTCTCGTTCTGTGCTCAGTCCTGAGCTGGATATGCCATGTGCTGGTGCTCAAGGCTCAGCTGTGTGGATTATGTATTTGTTTGAAAAAAATATTCATAAATTTAAGAATAGAGAGGCATTTTAACATTGTCTTGATCAATGATGTTTTTTTTATTCATTATTATTCTGTAATAAAACCCCAGATGTGAGTGTGTCTGTAAATGTTTAATGAACATTTTCTTACAGAAAACTTCACTCTATCAGCGATTACAGACTTTTTTAAAAATGCATTTTTGTGGTGTGTCTGCTGTACGATCTTTATGTTGCTCTCATAGAGACGATCACATACTGTCTATCATGGAACATGTCAATTAAAAAACACCCAATGATTTACTTACATCTGCAGATTATTCTGCTTATTTTTTTGTCAACGTTTTGTTTATCACAGATATATGAAAAATCTGAACTTTTTTGTACAGTTATATAAAAAACAGAATTTGTGTACCAAACCATTGACTAGACTCTTTTTAGAAGTTCTATGTGAAAACCAAGCTTAGACTTAGTGACCAATATCCAAGACAAAGAGAAACTGATAGAGAGAAAGTTTCAGAGAATGATCTACAGCCCTGTGTGTGAGCGATGCAGCTAAGATCAGTACACAAGACTGATGATTTATCTGTATGACAAATGATTTAATAATGTTTAAAATTCAGCCATAAAAGGCTTTGACACAGATAAATACAAACACATTATCTCTATTAATAGACTCTTTTCTGTTTTTGATTCTCTTGACTAGAATAACATATTTTGTTGATACAGTAGAATCTGGATGAACTGCCTACATGTTGTTGTGTGATGCAGTGGATTTGCAGTATTTCTTGTGAACGCTGGGCACAATGCAGCATCGCATGCCGAACTTTATTTACAAATGCAGCCTTCATACAGATCGATGAGATGAACACACCTCTGAGTTTCATTTAATCATTTATTTTTAATGTTAGAATAAAAATCATTGAATTATTGGATGTTCAAGAATCACGGCAGTAAAATCACATTACATGTCTGCACACTGTTCCATCATTAGGCACTAAAACTAGTACATGGTACAAACGGTACACATAATCTGCAACATTAACTGAATCATAAGGCAGTGACACATACAGTATATTAATTACTTAATCTTAATGAAAGCCGAGCTCTGCTTTGTGTTCCTAACATGGAAGTACTAGATCTTCTCCTCCTTGAATTCAGCTCTAATAGAGGTCCCCTGCACGCACCGGTACTCTCCATACTCAACCTTGGTGTTAATGCCTCTGGTGATGGTCAGCTTGACCGGGACCGTAACGGTCATCTCCTTCCTCACCATGTTCACTGTGAGCTTGGTGGTGAGGAGGAATGCTGGCTGGCATGGAGACTCTGATACTTTAAGATGTGCTTATGGTGTTTCTGCTGCCCTTCTCCACTGTAAAGGTGTTTTTGACATTTAAGCTGCACTCCGGTGTCACCCCAGATATTGGTACTTTAAATGTGAATCCAAGACCAATCTCTGTGGAATTGCTGAACTTGAAGCTCTCAGTGACAGATCCTGAAAACTCTCGAGTTAGATCAGTGGTGAAGATTTGTTTCTCAGATCCATAATTCACACCAGTGATGGAGTCGATGATGGCGTTTTTTACAGCTTCTTTCTTTTTGTCCCATTCTATTTCAGCTTTAATCGAGGTTTTGTCTGCTTTAAGAGGACAGACTTGGGTGAGACGATTGTCGAACCAGTCGTACTTAGGAACATCACGACCAGCTCTGGCCACCCGGATATACCCGCCTCTGTCTTTATGCTGATACAGAACCAAGGCTCCTATCTGCACCTTGTGAGAAGATGTTGTAAAAATTAATTAATTTAATTAATTTAAAAGTGCCGTAACACAAGTTGGTCACACAGTTGAGGACGAGGCTCTGGCCCTGATAGTTTTCCTCTTCATACAGTGTAATCTGAGGATTTTCCAGGCCCTATGTCACTAGCTCTAGTGAAGAAATGTCATTATTGCAGTACACACTGTCATATTCTCCTTCCTCATAGACAGTGGGTTCTTCAGTGAAATTAGCACCTGTGTACGCCACCTATGGTTTCTTGATGACTTTCAGAGAGGAGATGCAGTCATTAAAATTTAAAAATTCAGTTGACTTAAATCAGGGACATCACAGGTGAACTCTCTGCTGATGCCCTCAAAGTTATAATGTTCATAGATGATGATCTTGTTCATGACTGAAGAAGCTTGCAGTTGCCCACAGACTCACAGACAGTGCAGAATGAGATGAGAGCGAGAATCTGTAAAGCTTGTTTAAGCTTCTCTCCTATATATACTGTAGCTGCTTGGTGGATTGAAAACTAGGAACACATAATACAATTTACATTCACTTTCATATGGTTACAGCTCCTCCCAAAAAAACATGGAACAAAAACTCATGGTCAAATGTTTATTTACAGTTTAGATAAAAACGAAGCCCAAAACTACTATATATATATATATACTTGGCAGGTAGCTAGGAACCTTTATATATAAAGGGTCCTAGCTACTTGCCTTATCAAACTTATATATGACCAATGTTAAAGAATTCAAAACTTTCAAATGATCTCCCCAGGTAACTGAATAGATTACAGTGTCAAGGTATACTTCACTTCAAAATTCAGCACTACTCCAAGACTCTCTATGCCAACGGAGCGCGTGTCATGCATACCAAACACCATTATGGTATACTGAATGGAGTCAGGAATAACAAATGCAGAGATCTCAGAGGCAAGAGATGGTAAAAGTACCTGCCTGAAATGCTGAGACAGTTTCAGGTTTCAGTTTCAGGATGAACTGACTACATTTTGAAGAAGTGGCTGTAACAATAAATACTGCCTTTTTTGCTAATACAGTAGTATCCAAACTGACTAGTTGCAACAAAAACAAAAGGCGTTTTGCTGAAACATTAA
>JAUCMX010000175.1:0-19761 GCA_033459395.1 Hemibagrus guttatus | reverse complement strand
CCGACTCATTAGCTACAATAATATTGCTGGATTTAAAAGTATAGTACACTTAATATAAATAATTCTAAATAACAGCAGCAGTGGTGGAGCTACAGGAGCCTGGGCCCACCCATTTGGAGCCCTGGCCCACCCAAATAAGCTCTGTTATAATGTTAGCATTATTCATAAAGCCCAGTTCTCACTCTCTAGGAGCTGCTGATTTATGAAGTTGCATTGAGTGATGTTGCTCAGTAACATTTCTGTGTGGTGTATAGCAGACTAGTTCTCCTAATAGACTGAAAAGAAAACAATGTGTGTGATTTCTCAGTTTCTTCTGAAACAATATTTTGTCCTAATATCACTGGTTAGATTTTCCCTCATGATTCAACATCATAACCTACAATAAACTTCATGTTTAAATAAAAATGTTATGTTTGAACTGATAGAGCTGCAGATGTTATGTAGACTGTGTTGTGTCCATACACACTAATGTTAAAATGTTGAAAGGCGACACAACCCTGTATTGTTTGTTGTGTAGGTATTGATTGGAGAAGCTGCTCAAAATGTCTGATTTATTTTTATTACAATTAAATTCTAGTTGGTTTTAATGTCAAGGCAGTAAAACACAGCAGTACAAATAATTTTATTTTCTGTTAGGTGTGTGTACATGTTACATAAACAACTGGTAAATGAACAAACCTTTTTCAGCTCATTGGTCATTTTTTACAGTCATGTAAGTTCTTTTCTTTTGAGTGACTGCTGACTTTTGAGTTTCTTTTCAAACCTGTGCCCACCCTGTTTTACCCAGGCCCACCCACTGTTTGAAATCTGACACTAATGTTCTGCTCAGTGTTAATTCTACCTTATATAATAAAAATCTGTTGATGAAGAGTGTGTCATTGTGTCTCTCTACAGGTTGAGTAATTGTGGTGTCTCAGATGAAGGCTGTGCTGCTCTGACTTCAGCTCTGAGATCAAACCCCTCACACCTGAGATACCTGAATCTGTCTGAGAATAATGTAGGAGACTCAGGAGTGAAGAGTGTTTCTGCTGTACTGGAGAATCCTCACTGTAAACTGGAGATACTGAAGTAAGATGATATTTTAAGACATTAATGATAAATCATGGTGTAATCTTCATCCAGGTGATAATAATAGATAAAGACATTCTGTATAAATAAAACACAGTCACAGTTGTTCTTGTCAATACTGAATAAACCATTTACACTTTCACAGTCTGGCTTTAAAAAATACACCAATGAACTAACAACTTCTCCAACAACTAATTAGAGTCTGATCCTGTTTTAGGTCTGATTACTGACAGTCTGATCTTCTCAACAAACATCTGTTCATGTGAACACTGATTAAAAACAGAGATTTTGTGGAGATGTGAAGCAGGGAAAAGTTACTGAAAACATCTCTATTATAATTTTGTCACATACACAACCATACACAGTACCAGTGGTGGAAAGAGTACTGAAAATTTGTACTCAAGTACAAGTACTTTTACATTGCTGAAATGATACTGAATTACAAGTAAAAGTACTGGTGTTAAAAAGTACTACTTAAGTAAAAGTACAAATTACTGCTTCATAAAATCTACTCAGAGTACTAGTTACTTTTTAGCTGGTGATATTTATTGAATTATCAGTAACTGCTGAATCAGACAAGATCCAGAGAACAAAACACATTTTACAAAAGACATTTAAAGATACTAAAAACACTCTTGAAACTTTGTAAACTTACTGTTAATATAGTCACGCTATTCACGCGAACCAGACTGTTCGGCGTGGTTTAGATATGAATCACAGAACACCCCTAAACTTATTAAAACAATTAAATAAATAAAACAACTTCACTGAAATGGAGTTGTAAGTCTTCTTACCATAATGTGTTTTTACTAAGAGAACACTTTTGAAGCTTTGTAAACAGTATTAAGTTATCCCAGTGCCCTGAAAACAAACAGCTGGGCAAGGTCCTTACTACATGGACATACTAACATACCTTGAACAGTTTAGCTTCTGAACCTTTTGTTCAGTTTCAGCAGAAGCTGAAGTTCACAGAGTCTATCCGGCTTCTTTTAGATGTGAACAGTAGAGCAGCACAGATAAAAAGCCGTTCGCATGCACCTGTGGCAGGCAGAGCTGTATTTAATTTTATAGACAGCTTCTTGATTGCTGGGAAGGAGTGAACCAGATCCATGCTGTCCAAGGCACATGCAAGGTAACCATCAAGTCCACCTGGACTTTGCAAACTTTGTGGAGAGTGGTCTGGAGAAGAAATCGTCATCATCAGATGACTCTCTTTGCTGATGCTCACTTTCATGCTCAGTGGTTTCAAGATGATTTTTCAAGTATGTCAAGGCTGTAATTGGAACATAAATACTTTAATTTATATGAATATTCGATATAAATAAATAAATAAATATGAATAATATGAAATACTCGCACTTAAATAAGTTAAATCGCAGATCCAGCTAAATCACAACCAAGAATACTTTAATATTTTGGCGAGTCCTGTAACAACATTTTAGGCTTTCCTTGACTGAGATGTAATAAAGTATACACACTTATACAGATGTGTAGCCATAGCAACAAATTGGATCATGTAAATTTGAACTTACCGGCCTTTATTATATCAGGTTTGTCAGTCCAGGAGGTCTTGAACTTGGGTAAGAGGACTGCAGCAGCAGCCAGCTCTGGATCCTCCATCATCTGTCCAAAACGTTTCTACACGCCATTTTGCAGGGCTCTGATAAGTGGCATGTGGGTCTGGCTTGATGCAGTGTTAATTTTGACACCCATTTTTTATTTAGTCTTAGTCTTTATCTTCAGACGAAAATGGTTATTAGTCTTAGTCACATTTCAGTCATTTTTGTCTTTCATAGTTTTAGTCTAGTACCATCATAACTAACACTGGAGCTCCTCAAGGCTGTGTCCTCTCTCCCTTTCTCTACACACTCTACACTAATGACTGTATTAGTCCTTCACCCTTTACAACATACTACAAATATTCTGATGATACTGCAATTCTGGCTCTCCTCAATGATCACACTACCATTGCTGCTTATCACGACACAATATCACATTTCACACACTGGTGCACAGACAATTTTCTCCATCTCAATGTTGAGAAAACAAAAGAACTGGTCTTTAATGCACCCAGTCTCAGTCAGATCTCTATTCATGGCAACATGATAGAACAGGTTGAGAAATTCAAATATCTTGGACTCACTCTGGATAACAAGCTCACTTTTGACCATCACATAACAGACATTTATAAACGCTCACAACAACGTCTGCATGTTCTACGAAAACTCAGTTCCCTTTACATTGCCCCTTATCTTCTGTTACTACTGTACACGAGCATTATCCAGCCCATTTTGTTATACTGCTCCACTAGTTTTAACACCATGCTGTCAGTCACCAACAAAAACAAACTGAATAAAATAACATACATAGCTTCAAAAATAATACACTCCCCTACACCCAATATCTCAGAACTCAATGACAGAGCAATAGCCCGCCTTGCCCAAACCATAATAACAGACCCAGAGCACCCCCTCAACTTCCACTTCACTCTCCTGCCCTCCGGGCGCAGGTACAGGACTCTGACATGGAGAAGGGCTCGCTTCAGAAAGAGCTTTGTACCATCTGTGATTTCAATCCTTAACAGGTTACAAAGTTGAACATTCACTTTTTTTGTGTGTGTTTTTGTATTGTTGTTTTTGTGTACATATGTTTTTGCCAGGTGCGTGTACTGTATGACAGTCTGTGAAAACAAATTTCCCGTTAAGGGACAATAAACTATCTATCTAGTATTAGTCGACGAAAAGTCATTGCGTTTTAGTCAAACTGAAGTTACCAGCTTTAATTTTGTTCATTTTCTATGTAATATTTAGACAAAAATAGTCTATCATTTTTCTCTCTTTAGACCAATTAAGCTCATGAGAAATTTGAATGAAGTTCTGGCTCAGAACTATGCAGTAAGGCTAGCTAACTGAGGTTAGTTAACAGAAAGCTAAAACGTAAAACTTGCTAGAGAATTTCCCTGTGGACATGTCCAGTAACACTGACCTAACATTAAGAAAATGTACTTAAATTAGACTAAATAGTTGACTTTCCATGACAAAATCTGCATAAATAGTAGGGTGACGTGCCTTCAGATGCCTCTTAAGATTCATGGTATTCTTTCCGTCTATTTTATAGCCACAGGGCTTCTCTCCATTTTCTGTGACAATGCTCAATGTTTTTTTCCAGAGAAATTATAACAGAAATGTTTCCATATATCAGTTCTTCGTTTTCTTCCTAAAGCTTCAGGTGCTGAAGCCACTGCAGCTCGCCAGGTCAGTTGGAGTTTATTTAGCCTACCCATTTATCTTCAGATCATTTATTTTCAATGTCCGATACTCCTAAACAAGCATTTTAGTCCAGTCTCGTCTTGTTAACAAAGAAATCTTAATTTTTGTCATAGTTTTTATCATCAGATATTAGTTTCGTCTTAGTCTTGTCTCGTCTCGTCTTAGTCACAGAAAACATGGTCATCAGTATTTTTCATCATCGTCTTCATAAATGAAATGAACACTGGCTTGATGTCTCCAGCCTGTTGAGTTTGGACAGAAGCCGGTGGATTACTGGCAGCAGCCATCCCAAGTAGACGTCTGACTCTGACTGGAGAATGTTTGAAGCTTTCAGCATGGTTTCATAGTCATGCAATACTCTCTGAGAAATCCCACTTCTGCAGGATTCAACATGGCAGATAAAATGTGTATGATAAGCAACAACTAAATCATGACAATAGGAAAAGGAAATTAAGTACACGGTATTTAATATTACTCAACTTTTCACCTTGACTTCATCACATACACTCTTGATGGCATCTTCCCTTTTTTCATCAATGATGCGTATTATCCTTTCAGTGGCAAGACAGGTTGAATTCCACCGTGTTGCAACAGGGCGAATGATTTGTAGCTCACACTTGTCCTCTATCACTTCACTAGCCAAATGTGATTGGCCAGTTTTGTTCCAAATGCCCTGGCATTTTGCGAAGCTTGTATGGAAAAGCCTTTTGTAGGTGTCATTCATGCCTTCTGCTGCAAGGGCAGCATCTGTTGTTGCCATAAAATTTAGCAGGTGACATGCACATCATTGATGACTGGGTAGTTGATATTCCATACCAGTGTCTTCATCAATATTCAATATGGTCACTTTCATCAAGAGCATCCATGTCTGCTTTATTCTCTTCTACCTCTGCATTATTCTGTGCCCCCAAACACATGGAAAGCTTTGACAAAGTTGAATCCACTATCAGTTGTGGTTCTTACAGCTTTGTCTCTAATCTTGTACTGGCAATGGACATCATCAAGAGCAACAGCAATCATGTCAAATGTATGAGACCCTCTCAATCTTTTGCACGTCAGTGCTGCAGATCTTCTTTCCAAAGACTCTTCCTCTATCCAATGGCAAGGTACACCTAGGTAACTTTTCTGATGAGTCGACCTACAATCTGTGGCAGTTGCTACAAATTTTACTTTAGCCAATTCTGCAATTCTAGTTATCTTTAGGTCATCAGCAGCATCACAGATTCTGCTACAGCCAGTGGACCTGGAGATGATTTAGCTTGCGGTCGCAAAGTTATAATCAGCTCTTTGAAAGCTGGCTGTTCTACCACTGCAAATGGCTCTAGACTTTCACATAGGAAATTGTTGACAGTTGCTTGAGGGACACGTTTGCTTGTAGATGCTAAGATCATATCTGGTAACTTGGCTTGCTTGCTTTCTTGCTGAGAGTTTGTTTGGTGTGGCCGTGGGCTTCCGGTGACGACATGCTGCTGTTACGTTATCATGGTACAAACTTAGATGGATGTTTTCTCTGGAAAAAATCACAGAGGAATTATACAAATTAAATTATGGGTTAATCAGCCTATACAGTGGGGCAAAAAAGTACTTAGTCATCCACCAATTGTGCAAGTTCTCCCACCTTAAAAAGATGAGAGAGGCCTATTTTTGTCATGGGTACACTTCAACTATGAGAGACAAAAATCCAGAAAATCACATTGTCTGATATTTAAAGAATTTATTTGCAAATTATGGTGGAAAATAAGTATTTGGTCACCTACAAAAAAGCAAGATTTCTGGCTCTCACAGACCTGTAACTTCTTCTTTAAGAGGCTCCTCTGTCCTCCACTCGTTACCTGTATTAATGGCACCTGTTTGAACTCGTTATCAGTATAAAAGACACCTGTCCACAACCTCAAACAGTCAGACTCAAAACTCCACTATGGCCAAGACCAGAGATCTGTCAAAGGACACCAGAAACAAAATTGTAGACCTGCACCAGGCTGGGAAGGCTGAATCTGCAATAGGTAAGCAGCTTGGTGTGAAGAAATCAACTGTGGGAGCAATTATTAGAAAATGGAAGACATACAAGACCACTGATAATCTCCCTCGATCTGGGGCTCCACGCAAGATCTCACCCCGTGGGGTCAAAATGATCACAAGAACAGTGAGCAAAAATCCCAGAACCACACGGGGGACCTAGTGAATGACCTGCAGAGAGCTGGGACCAAAGTAACAAAGGCTACCATCAGTAACACACTACGCCGCCAGGGACTCAAATCCTGCAGTGCCAGACGTGTCCCCCTCCTTAAACCAGTACATGTCCGGGCCCGTCTGAAGTTTGCTAGAGAGCATTTGGATGATCCAGAAGAGGATTGGGAGAATGTCATATGGTCAGATGAAACCAAAATAGAACTTTTTGGTAAAAACTCAACTTGTCGTGTTTGGAGGAGAAAGAATGCCGAGTTGCATCCAAAGAACACCATACCTACTGTGAAGCATGGGGGTGGAAACATCATGCTTTGGGGCTGTTTTTCTGCAAAGGGACCAGGACGACTGATCCGTGTAAAGGAAAGAATGAATGGGGCCATGTATCGTGAGATTTTGAGTAAAAACCTCCTTCCATCAGCAAGGGCATTGAAGATGAAACGTGGCTGGGTCTTTCAGCATGACGATGATCCCAAACACCGCCCGGGCAACGAAGGAGTGGCTTCGTAAGAAGCATTTCAAGGTCCTGGAGTGGCCTAGCCAGTCTCCAGATCTCAACCCCATAGAAAATCTTTGGAGGGAGTTTGGAAAATCCGTATTGCCCAGCGACAGCCCCAAAACATCACTGCTCTAGAGGAGATCTGCATGGAGGAATGGGCCAAACTACCAGCAACAGTGTGTAAAAACCTTGTGGTGACTTACAGAAAATGTTTGACCTCTGTCATTGCCAACAAAGGGTATATAACAAAGTATTGAGGTGAACTTTTGTAATTGACAAATTGCTTGTTTTCCACCATAACTTGCAAATAAATTCTTTAAAAATCAGACACTGTGATTTTCTGGATTTTTTTTTCTCATTCTGTCTCTCATAGTTGAAGTGTACCTATGATGAAAATTACAGGCCTCTCTCATCTTTTTAAGTGGGAGAACTTGCACAATTGGTGGCTGACTAAATACTTTTTTGCCCCACTGTATATACTTTACTCTCCATTCATTACATAACACTTATAATAAGGCAAAAACATTATGCCTTACTAATATATATAAGACACAAGTACACAGTAAGCAATGAAATAAGAACAAACTAGCAATAGTAATTAGGAATTAATTAATGCAGTCTGTATTACCATGATGATGAATACATGTTCTTGTGATTTGCGTGATGATTATCATAACAATAGCGCACCGCTATTATTTTACAAAAGCACAATGTTTTGTTGTTATTGTGAGTATACACAAAGACTATAAAAATATACACAAATAAAAATAGAACCTTTACAGTTTCAAATGATGTCTTTCTCTTATCTGTACGATCAAAAATGAAGTATAATGAGTTCTTGTCTACTTCATTTGAAAAACTGCAGCAAAACCCACTGAGGTGTTTGCCAACATCAGGGGGTTAAAAATCACTTGCAAATGATGGAGAAACTTTACTATTAATCTAATTGCGCTATCCATGGGAACCAAACAGTCAGGCGTGGTTTATATACGAATCACAGAACAACACCTCTAAACATATTGTTAGAAAGTCTGTGGTAGGACCTGTTTTCTGTAGTAGACTTGTTTCCTGCACGACCTAATTTAGTGTTTAAATTAACACACAACAGGGCCATGCTACAGGTGTTTTCATTGTGTGTAAGCAGTGTTATTCATTCCTGTGTTGCACATGAGTGTATATGTTCTTATACATATGTTTGATTTAACATCCGTGGATGTTATAATGTTTGTATGGCACTTTATACTCTTTATATATTTGTTATTTACTGTTATATTGTTATACTCCTTTCATTCTTTCAGACCATAAACACAGATCACCAGGTTATCAGACTTCCATAAACCAACCCACCTGTTATGCATGTGATCTGGAAAAAGGCTAAATAAACCCGTCTTTGTTAAGAGTGCCCTCGTCCAGTGCCTGATTCTCTAACCGGAATCCCATCCATATTCGGCCATGTGTTATTACCTCAACCAGTGTTATTATATCTGTAGTGAGGCTTCACTACACATATATTGATAAATAAATAAAACATCACACAAATAGAGTTGTAAGTCTTCTTACCATAACGTGTTTTTCTTAGATTAGAGGCTGAAGTCTTGTAAGCCGAAATCACAGCAGATGTTAAACAGTGTTTACACTGCATCAGCACACTGTCACCTTTCCTCCCTCTACAGGTGAACAGCTCCTCCATGTGTGGCCATGGGCACTCATCCTCCACTATATCCTCATCATTTCTGCATTCTTTAGATTCATCATTGTTATTGTCTTGAATCTGTGTCTCAAACCTTCACTCAATAACCTCTTCATTGTACGATCATGGTCAGCTCACGTAAATCTGCGGCGCCATGAATTTTGTTTTTTGGTTCAAATACCAGGCTTTTCATTGGTCCGTTAAGATGAGATAATTTTATTGGCTACCGAAATGCCAGTCAGTGGTTGAAATATTAATTCAAACTGCAGGCGTACTCAGTAACGATTTGTGATTTTAAAAATAACAAAATAAATTACTTAGCTTAATTTGTACTTGGGTACAAGTAAAATTACAGACTTAAAAATATACTCAAAGTACAAATACCCAAAAAACTTACTTAATTACAGTAACGTGAGTAGTTGTAATTCGTTACCTCCACCACTGCACACTACGATGTGGAGTGACATAATTTTCAACTGTGTTACGTAAAAGTAGAATAAAATAAAAGTCTAGTAGTTTCCTCTCAGTTATGTGCACTAACTGCACACATCTGCACTTTATTCACTATAGTTACTGTGTACTAACACTTATCTCTGTCTTAATGAGAAGGATGTGAATGTGGATTTAGTTGAATGACCACATCCTGTTCACAGATTTGATGGATAATGTTAGCTTGTTAGCTGCTAAAAGAATGCTTGATGATCTCTTCTCATTTCTAAACTCTTCTAAAACTGTGTGTGATTTAGTCATCACTGAAAGATTTTTGAAGTGATTTATTCATTTAGTGGACTAGTTAGTTAGTTTACTCAGAAAAATAGTAAAAAGTTTTTTTAAATATATATTAAATGTATTATCAAAGGGGGGGCACGGTGGCTTAGTGGTTAGCACGTTTGCCGCACACCTCCAGGGTTGGGGGTTCGATTCCCGCCTCCGCCATGTGTGTGTGGAGTTTGCATGTTCTCCCTGTGCCTCGGGGGTTTCCTCCCCCAGTCCAAAGACATGCATGGTAGGTTGATTGGCATCTCTAAATTGTCCGTAGTGTGTGATTGCGTGAGTGAATGAGAGTGTGTGTGTGCCCTGCGATGGGTTGGCACTCCATCCAGGGTGTATCCTGCCTTGATGCCCTATGACGCCTGAGATAGGCACAGGCTCCCCGTGACCCGAGTGTAGTTCGGATAAGCGGCAGACAATGAATGAATGTATTATCAATAATAATAATGATGGGAGGCTGGGTTATGATACAGCAGCAGAGTTCTGTTGAAGTTCGTGAAGAAGCTTTTGTGATAATCTAGATAAAAATACAGTAACCGATGGGGAGTTTCTAAGCTGGGCAGAGGGAGAAACTGAGAAACCATCAATATAAAGTGAGAGGAGGTTATTAGTGAACTTTACTAAAGCAGTTTCTGTACTGTCTTCAGTACGGAACCTAGACTGAAATGATTCAAACACATTATTATCACCAAGGTGAGCATGATCCTGTGTGACAACTGCTTAAGTTTAGAAATAAAAGGGAGATTTGATATTGGACTGAAATTACTGAGATTATTGGGGTTAGCCCCTGTTTGCTAACCCCAAATTGTCTAGATAAAAAAGGTGTATGTAGACAAGTTTAGTAAAGCTCTGTACAGCAGAGGTGGACAAAGTACACAACTTCCTTACTTGAGTGAAAGTACAGATACTACTGGTCAAACATTACTCCATTACAAGTAAAAGTTGTAAAGACAGATTTTTACTTGAGTAAAAGTACAGAAGTACTTGTTTTTAAAAGTACTTAAGTCTCAAAAGTAAAAAGTAAATGTCAACGCATTGTTTTATTATTGTTGCATTGTTGTATGCAATACTTACAGTACATTTTGTAACAACCTAGTGAATATACTGACCAGTTTGTAGTATCTGTGGAATTAAGAGCTTTTAGAATATTACAAAACCTATAGAAATTAAACAACTGAATTGACAAAACAGACAGGTATAATCATTTTCATTTTTTATTTAACACTCCTACCACCCCCAACAAGGAAGTACACATCTATGTGTATCCATTCATGCACATTTGAATCAATTGGTCTGTAAATGCAGACCGATCAGGAAAAAAATAATCCAACCTGCTTTAAATCCCAGCTACACAACTGTAGCTGTATAACTGTCCAACATCAACAATGCTTTAACAAAGAGCAAAACAGAAAGACTTATTTGCCATCAAAACAAAAATTTCAAACCATTAGTTGTGACAACAATACTATGTCTCACAGCTCAGTAGTAGAGAGAAATCATACTATGGTCAAATAAGTCAAACTTAAAAATAAGTCCTTGTTCATCTTAAGTAGAAGCTGGTTCTCAAAGTTATGCAAATTAATTGCGCCCCTTCTCGGGCTGAAGGTCAATGCAGCTACACTAAAAAGCCTCTCACAGGCCACTGAGGCAGGGAGGGCTGTGTTCAGCTTAAGTGACGGAAGCCAACATTATTGCCTAGCTTCATCATAAACAAAGCATTTCACATTTTATTCATTCTTATTTATCCAATATAATTTACTATTTACATTTTATATGTTTTATATAAGTATATAGTATATGTATTACATTTTATATAACTGTATATATGTATGTGTGTGTATATATATTTCCACATTTTATTTACACCGTTTTAATATGCATTTACACTGTTCTCAAGGCTCCTCCCTCCTGTGTGCATAGCATTGTGGGCAATATTAGAGTGTGCATTGTTCTGCACTTTGATTTTCTACAGGAAGTAGACCATCTGGGGAATTTTTGGAATACTCTTTTCAGCATACTATGATTTGAGGCATACTTATTCTATTTTCGAATACTATTTAGGATGGATAGTATGAGAATCTGGATGCAGCATACGTTTTTGCGTGTTAACTAACATCATTACTGATGCGTTGGTGGTGTATATGCAAAGCTACGGCAACTAGGCAAACAAATACTTAAAAAAAACAAAAAAACATTTGCCTAAACATACATACTTCATGTCACAGGCAATATCCATTTCTAGCTTTTACCAGAAGTATGCATACCTCAATATGCTATATTAAAATATGTATATTAAAAGTATACACCCCTTACAAAATACATACATACATATACATACAAAAATGATGGAAAACCACTGAACTTCATGACACGGGACGCTACAAGAGTGAAAAAAAATCATCCTATGATTAACGTAACTACTTTCTACTCAATGACCTTGACAGAAATGTAGTGGAGTAAAAAGTAGAATATTTGTTTTTCAAATGTAGTGAAGAGTCTCTCTGCTGTACTGGAGAATCCTCACTGTAAACTGGAGACACTGGGGTAAGGTCATCTCTCTGAGAGTCACATGACCTGCTCCTCAGTAAGACACATTCTCTAATAGTGAGACTGAAGCAGAAGTTTTAGATTCATCATCCCAGGAAGATGAATCTTTAATAATATTTCATGATAATATTTTATCAGGGATATTTTGGGTATCAGTAAGAGTCTTAAGCTGGATTTTGGTCTAGTGTCATAGACCTAGAAAAGGTTTTGGACAGAGTCGAGCACAACTATTTATGGAGTGTGTTCACAGCATTTGGGTTTAGTCCTGATTTTGTTTCCATGATAAAGGTTTTGTACAGTGATGTTGAAAGTGTACTGAAAGTTAATGGTGACTTATGCGCTCCTTTTAAAGTTTCTAGAGGTGTTACACAAGGTTGTGTCTTGTCTGGTATGTTGTATAGTTTAGCAATAGAGACACTTTTATACAAGTTAAGAAGAGATTTGTATGGATTATGTATTAAGAATTGTGTTTATCAGCATATGCTGCTGCTGCTGGTTTAATTAGTGGTCAGAGAGATGGAAATTTGATGAATGTAAAGAATTTAAAATGATCTCTGCTACAAAAATAAAGTGATTTAAAAGTGAAGCCATATTGGATAGGAGAGTGTATAATGGAGAGTAAAACCTCCTGGAGGGTGTAACTTCGACCAGGGAGGGTTTTAAATATCTGTGAGTGTTTTTAGGAGATGGAATGTTTATGGAGAAAAAATTGAAGGAGTTGTTGAAAAAGGTAAAAGATCGATAAATGGAAATGACAAAAATGTCATCGTATACATAAAGGGTGAATATTGATCAGTGATCAATATTGACTGGCATCAGCTAGCTTGTGTTGATCCTCCAGCAGATTTATTGGTGACAAATACATTAAAAGTTAGTTGATTTCTTTTGGGAGAAATTGCAGTAGATTCCAAAAAACTGCTGCATATTTCCCTAAAAAAGAAAGAGGACATTGTCTTGTACATGTGCAGAGCAGATCAGCAGCCTTTCAACTACAATCTGTACAAAGATTAACTGGTCTCACTGGACCAGGGGACTCTGGAAATGTGTAGCCTGTGCTACTTTGCAGGGCTTTAAAGGTCTAGGCCTGGACACCCTGGTGTACTGTCCTCCATTTGGGGGAGAATGTGACACTGGAGTATCTAAGAAAGTGGGAGATGTACAGTGGAGGATTCTTCATGGTTTCAGTTATCTGGATCTGGAGTTTAAAGTGAATTTTTTTTTTTAATTGTGTAGAATGTCCTGTGTGCTTCCTCTGTCAGCTCATTCACTTCTGGACATTTCCTCTGGAAATCATTCTCACTCGTTAGTAAGTCCCCTCTCTCTCTCTCTCTCTCGCTCTCTCTCGCTCTCTCTCTCTGTGCGCGCATGCGTGAGTGAGTGAGTGGTGTGAGTGTGTGGTTTTTCTTTTTTAATTTCTTTTTGTTGTATGTTTGGTGAATTGAGTAGATAGTGTTTTGTGTGTAAGACTCTGTCTTGGTTTGTGTGTCAGTGAGAGATGCTGTATCGGCTTGTGTGTGTGTGGGGATGTGTGAGCGATGCTGTATCGGCTTGTGTGTGTGTGAGAGAGATGCCGTATTGGTTTGTACTGGGTGTTTGGCGGTATGGCGTTTACAAACCTAACCCGAAAGCACGGGTTTAAATTGCTACCCGCTGTCGTGTGCTCCGTAGAGGAATGTGCTTAAGAGTTAATGTGCAGGAGGAGCATTGTGTGTGCTGCCCGGATCAACCACGCCGTAGTGTTTTTTGTTGACGAGATCTAAAAAAGCTGAATCAGTGATAGCTAGCAAGGTGGTGGTCAAAGACACCCTGGCAAACGTTCTCTCCCTCAGTACCCCTGCAAAGAAAGTAATCTTTTCTAATATACCACAGTATATTGACAATGATGTCCTGAACAAACAGAGACTTCTCCTCCTGCAGACAGTGGTGGGACCATGGGAAGGTTTTAATCCAGCAGCTCTGTCAGCAGTACACTGTCAACGTCACAAGGGACATCAAGTCTTTAAGGGAACTGGAGATAGAAATAGTGGAACTCCAGACTTTAACGGAGTCCACAGGAAACAGGACATTTTGAGAACCTCAAAGCAAAAAAAGCATTAATGATGGATCTATTGGGCACAAAGTCACAAGGTGCTCTGGTAAGATCACGATTCAAAGGAGCCAACAAAATGGAAGCTCCATCACAGTTTTTCTTTGGACTGGAAAAAAAGAATGGACAGAGCAGATTCATGCACACTACACACAGAGGACGGGCAACACATAACAAACAGTAATGACATCAGACGGTATGCCACAAACCTTTACAAAGACCTGTACAAGACTGACTACCGTGACAACAAGGAGCTGCTGGACACTTTCTGTCGAGTACTTCCAAAGGTTTCTCCAGAGGACAACGCTGCACTGGATGGATCGCTGGTCCTGGAGGAGCTGCAGGCCGCCTTGAACTCGATGGCTGGAGGAAAAGCACCTGGAATTGATGGCCTACCAGCGGAGTTCTACAAGTTCTTCTGGCGGGAGCTCAGAGAAGATCTGCTGGAGGTCCCTAACGAAAGCTGCAGATAAATGTGTTTATTCCTGAGCAGCCGGAGAGCGGTGATCACCCTTCTCCCCAAGAAAGGGGATTTACAGGACATTAAAAACTGGCGTCCAGTGTCACTCCTCTGTACAGACTATAAGATAATGTCAAAAGCACTGGCCAATCGGCTCAGAGACATCATGGACTCAATAATCTAAGTTGAACAGGCGTATTGTGTGCCCAATAGGTCCATCATTTGATGATGTTTCCTTGATTCGGGACATTTTGGACGTCTCCAGTTCATTGGCAGTTGATCTTGGTCTGATTTCACTAGACCAAGAAAAAGCTTTTGACAGGGTTGAGCACCAATACCTCTGGAAAACTCTGGAGGCATTTGGCTTCAGCCCCAGTCTTATAGCAATGGTGAAGGTGATGTACCAAGACGCTGAAAGTGTACTGAAGATCAACGGAGGGTTAAGCGCTCCTTTTAAAGTAAAACGGGGAATCAGACAAGGCTGCTCATTATCAGGTATGTTGTACACTCTATCAATTGAACCATTTTTACACAGATTACGAACTTCTTTAAATGGGTTTATTTTACCAAGTTTTAATGCCCCACATGTTTTATCTACTTATTCAGATGATATTATGATTTTAGTATAAAATCAAAGTGAAGTCATGATTTTAGAAAAGATTTCTTTAGAGAAGATCTCTGTTTTTAGCCTGGTATCTTCCTCTAGAATTAACTGGAAAAAGAGTGAAGCCATTGCAGTGGAAAACTGGTCTCAGGGTATACCAAAACTACCAGGTGAACTAAAATGGACAAAAGAAAATTTTAAATATTTAGGAATTCACTTAAATGATGAAAAGAAAAATTGGGAGGGGTTTTAGAGAAGATAGAAGGCAGACTTAAAAAATGGGAATGGCTCAAACCAAGCATGTCACTTAGAGGGAGGGTACCCGTGGCAAACAACTTAGTAGCCTCAACTACGGGCCTTGTTGAAAAAATTCAGTCACTTTTAGTTAATTTTGTGTGGGACAAACTACACTGGGTTCCTCAGAGTGTCCTCTTCCTTCCTATAGAAGAAGGAGGACAGGTCTTGATGGATATCAGAAGCAGAATCGCAACTTTTCGTTTTCAAATTATTCAAAAATACCTGATCGGATCTGATTCCCTGGTATGGAGCGATGTTATGAGTTTTATATTGAAAAAAATCAATGGTTTTGGTTGTGATCGTACTTTGTTTTTAATGGATCCAACATTTCTTAATGTTTTTAACATGTCTAATTTTTATAAAAGTGTTTTTAAAGCATGGGCTCTGTTTGAGTGTGGATCCAAAGGCCCTGCTGTCTTGCTGTTTTGGCTCCTGGAAGAGCCATTAGTGGGAGGAGGACAATTGGACATCAAGGACAGTTCTCCAGGTCTCACACAAACTCTACAGCTGAAAAAATTCACAACTCTGAGGAGACTAGTGGACACTGCAGGACTGGATTAGGACACAAGGGCGGTGGCCCAGGAACTCGGTCTACGGTCACTATGGCACACGGAAACCATTATCAAAAAATGGACCAGCATGTTGTCAAAAGAGGAACTGAACCTCATAAAGGAATATCATGAGGGAACAAACACCAGACAAAGGACCCCTTTCCTGAACTGGAACTTTTATCCAAATTAAACGGTTTTAATGGTTGTTATCTTGATATAGACAAAGGACATGTTTTACCAATTTATGAAGCAAAAGGAAAAGAAATATACAGATGTGTACAAGCTGTAAATGAAAGAAAGCTGGATGGGAGGACAGATACAGTGTGGAGAAAAACAGATGACATTAAGCCTGCATGGAGAGTGCTGTATAAATTACCACTTAGGAAACAAGCGGGTGATCTACAGTGGAGAATTTTACACGGAGCTGTGGGGGTTAATGGTTTAATTTCAAAGTTAAATCCAGATGTTTTAAAGACATGTCCCTTCTGTGCTGAAATTGAAACTGTTTATCATTGTTATCTGAAATGTAAAAGACTTAACCCTCTGTTTGAGCTGCTGAAATCACTTTTTAACTCTTTTGGTGAAAAATGGTCCCAGGTTTCTTTTATCTTTGGAGCTGGTTATAAAAAAGCTGAAAAACAGAAATGGGAACTGATCAACTTCATTGTAGGAGAAGCAAAAATAGCTACCTACATAACCCGGAAAAATAAAGTAGAGAAAAAAGGATCGATCAGTCTCATTTCTGTTTTCAGAGCTCTGGTGAAAGCACGAGTCAAGATAGATTTTAATTTTTTCAAAGAAATGAATGATTTGAGTGCTTTTATGCCGAAGTGGTGTTATGCAAATTTCATCTGTTTTATTGATGAAGATGAACTGGTTTTTAGCACTCCTTTACACTAATTAGTTTAACGCTGTTCTAAAATGATGCTTTTATTGTAAATTATTGGTATTTATTAAAGCTGAGTTAAAAATGAAATCTGTCTCTCTCCGTCTCTCTCTCTCTCTCCCCTCTTCTCTCTCTCTCTCTCTCTCTCTCTCTCTCCTCTCCCTCCCTCCCTCCCTCTCTCTCACCCTCCCTCCCTCCCTCTCTCTCACACTCTCTCTCTCTCTCTACCTCCCTCCCTCTCTCTCACACTCTCTCTCTCTCTCCCTCCCTCCCTCTCTCTCACACTCTCTCTCTCTCTCTACCTCCCTCCCTCTCTCTCACACTCTCTCTCTCTCTCTCCCTCCCTCCCTCTCTCTTACACTCTCGCTCTCTCTCTCTCTCTCTCTCTCTCTCTCTGCATGAACTGAATGAGTGTTGAGTGTGAGTGTTTAGCTGAAGTGTCTGGGGTTCTGTCTCTATTTATTTATTTATTTATTTATGTTGGTTTTTCTAAACTTCAATATCAAAAACTCCAGAAAAACACGAATACAAATGTCTCAAATTCTATTATTTGATGATTTTCTGTTAGAGGTGTGTGTGTGTGTGTGTGTGTGTGTGTGTGTGTGTGTGTGTGTGTGTGTGAGTGTGTGTACATGCTACATTAACAACAGGTAAATGAACAAACCTCTTTCAGCTCATTGGTCACTTTTTACAGTCATGTAAGTTCTTTTGAGTGACGGCTGACTTTTTCCTTTCCTTTCCTTTCCTTTCCTTTCCTTTCCTTTCCTGCCCTGCCCAGCCCTGCCCTGCCCTGCCCAGTGTTAATTCTACATTATATAATAAATATCTATTGATGAAGAGTGTGTTATTGTGTCTCTCTACAGGTTGCGTAATTGTGGTGTCTCAGATGAAGACTGTGCTTCTCTGACTTCAGCTCTGAGATCAAACAGCTCATACCTGATAGAACTGGATCTGTCCTGGAATAATCTAGGAGACTCAGGAGTGAAGAGTCTCTCTGCTGTACTGGAGAATCCTCACTGTAAACTGGAGACACTGGGGTAAGATCATCTCTCTGAGAGTCACATGACCTGCTCCTCAGTAAGACACATTCTCTAATAGTGAGACTGAAGCAGAAGTTTTAGCTTCATCATCAATGTCCTGAGGAGGAAGATTGTTTGTTTCTTTTCACTGCACACTGATGATGTTTCACAGACTCTGATGTGACTGCAATGTGTCTGAAATGACTGAAATTTACTAAAACACTGTAACTAATCACACACACTGCAGCTGAGACACAAACTAAATGTACTGTGTGATCTGCAGGGGTTAAAAGCAGCAGTGACATGGAGATGATAATAAAAAATAATAATAATAATTCTGTAGGTTAACAGTTACAATAGAAAAGTAAAGTAGATATTTAAGCAAAAGCGCAAACAAGAGGAGCTTACAAAAGCTGCATTGTTATTGTTGTTAAAGCTGAACTAGTGTTTATTCCGTCAGTGAATGTTTGTTCAGTACATCTCCATCTAGCTGCTATGAACAGGGTTGCCAGATCTGTTTGGGGGTGTTACTCAGTGTCCCTCAGGTTGTGACAGACAGATAACAGAATAAAACAGAATAAACAGTTGGTCAGTGTTGGTCAGGAGAGAGAACTGAACTTTTTTACAGTCTGTTAGAAAGTGCAGCTCTGTCTCCACTGTGTACACACTCTCTGCTCTGTAGAGAGCCATGATTTCTTATAGCAGCTCGTCTCCATGGCCAGTGTGTGTGCTGAGTCTGTATTTAGTCAGCTTGGTTCTGTGTTGGTGGTCAGTCACTGTGCTCAGGTATTCAGCTACAGTATACTGTCCAGTTAGGGTCAGATAGCACTGCATTTTCTTTGTGCTGGTGTTTGTGTGTTCCAGTGTGTGATGGAGTTTTGTTTTTGTTGTGTTATAATGTGGTGAGGTCTGATTGTTCTTGTGTGCAGCTGCTTCTGATGTAGAAGTGAGTTAGTGAGCTGAGGGTCAGGACCAGCCGGGTGAGGAGACACTTCTCTCTGCTCAGCTCTTGGCACTGCAGGGCTTTGTAGTGATAGCTCTGAGGGTCACTGTGTTTGTAGTGATAGATATGGGGGTCATTGTGTTTGTAGTGATAGCTCTGAGGGTCACTATGTTTTAGGTGGAGATAATATTTGACGGATCTTTTCTGAATTTTGAGCAGCAATGGGAATCGGACTGATTCGGCTCGGTTGCGAGTGTGTGTTTTGATTGTGTAGAACGTCCTGCGTGCTTTCTCGGCCAGCTCATTAACTGCTGGACTGAAACTTCCTTCAGTTTCAGTCCTAAGTAGCTGTACTCTTTGCAGTTTTCTATTTTGGGTGTTCCTCTGGTGAACTGTTGTTGTGTTTCCATGACATCTGGATCTTTTTTGAAAGATAATAGTTTTGGTCTTTTTGAGGTTGACCGTCAGGGCCCAGGTCTGACAGTACTGCTGCAGAAGGTCCAGGTTCTGCTGTAGACCCTGAACACTGGGGGACAGCAGGACCAGGTCATCCACGTACAGCTGGAATTTGACCTCTGAGTGGTGTAAAGTGATACCGGGTGCTGTCCAGTGATCTAATATGGAGGCCAGTTCACAGGCCAACATATATATTAGAGTGTTGGGCTTAGGCAGCACCCCTGTCTCACTCCACGCTCCTGATGGAAGAATTTTGGAAATCTATGAAACATGCAAATATTTTGTTTTTGTTTTGGTTAACATGTAGGTCAGGGTGTGTAGGGTGTAAATATGACCGCTGATGCGGTGATTTGGTATGAATCCAACCTGACTTTTACTCAAGACACTGTGGAAGTCTTAAGGAAGTCTATAAGTCTGGAATTAATAATGCT
>JAUCMX010000174.1:0-19834 GCA_033459395.1 Hemibagrus guttatus | reverse complement strand
CCTACTGTGAAGCATGGGGGTGGAAACATCATGCTTTGGGGCTGTTTTTCTGCAAAGGGACCAGGACGACTGATCCGTGTAAAGGAAAGAATGAATGGGGCCATGTATTGTGAGATTTTGAGTAAAACCTCCTTCCATCAGAAAGGGGCATTGAAGATGAAACGGGGCTGGGTCTTTCAGCATGACAATGATCCCAAACACACCGCCCGGGCAACGAAGGAGTGGCTTCGTAAGAAGCATTTCAAGGTCCTGGAGTGGCCTAGCCAGTCTCCAGATCTCAACCCCATAGAAAATCTTTGGAGGGAGTTGAAAATCCGTGTTGCCCAGCGACAGCCCCAAAACATCACTGCTCTAGAGGAGATCTGCATGGAGGAATAGGCCAAACTACCAGCAATTTTAAAAAAACCTGTAAAAACCTTGTGGCAACTTACAGAAAACGTTTGACCTCTGTCTTTGCCAACAAAGGGTATATAACAAAGTATTCAGATGAACTTTTGTTATTGACCAAATACTTATTTTCCACCATAACTTGCAAATAAATTCTTTAAAAATCAGACAATGTGATTTTCTAGATTTTTTTTTCTCATTCTGTCTCTCATAGTTGAAGTGTACCTATGATGAAATTTACAGGCCTCTCTCATCTTTTTAAGTGGGAGAACTTGCAGAATTGCTGGCTGACTAAATACTTTTTTCCCCCACTGTAATGTAGGAGCCATTTTTTGTATTGTAGAGATTTTGTTGTCCACTGTGTGGTGCTAAACCATAGTATAACTAAAGCTCCTGTGTAATGAGCCGGGGGCATTGGTAATGGGGAAGCACATGGTTTTTTGACCGTGCTAAAGGGTTATTTGCTAGGATGTGGATTATGCAGTATGTGGATATGTGCTTTGTTTTCAAGATATGAACTTTATGTACACATGTTGACGAAGGAAGGAGAAGCAAAGATTGAGGCTTTGTTTATTCACTTGAACAAAATAAACACTCTGGTTGGATCCACGTTAGTATGCGTTAAATACGTGCTCACTCCTGTTAGCAGCGACAACGGCTTAATGGAAGGCCGTAATAAGAATAGTTCATCTTCTTCTGGCTGCTTCCTTTAGGGGTCGCCACAGTGGATCATTTTTCTCCATTTCAATCTGTCCCTTGCATGTCTTCCCACACCACATCCATATGCCTCCCCCTGGGCCTTACACTTCTCCTCTTTCCCACTGGTTAAAGCTACAATACCATTGAATTAAGCTTGTTGATGAACTGATATAAACTCTTTCTCCCTTTTTTATCTCTCTGTGTTTGTGAGCATCAGTCCCAACATCCTCAGCACCAAACATGTAGTGTATTTGGGTTGCAATCATGTAGTGCATTTGCAGTCAATTTTCTTTTTTTTCTTACTATTAATTAAGACAAGCACAGAAGGTATAGTTTGCGTATGAGTTAGGTCGCCTCTTGACATAGCATTAGCAAAGACAACTGCTAATGCAATCGTATCTAGATAAAAAGCCAACTTTGTCAGTACATCAGGCCAGAGCCATGTGTAGTGACACACGCCACTAAATATAGCAGCTGTTTTTTTCCCGCCAGTATATGGACTGCTGTGATCGTATAGTGGTTAGTACTCTGCGTTGTGGCCGCAGCAACCCCGGTTCGAATCCGGGTCACAGCATTGGCTTTTCTGCATCGCCGTCTAATGGGAGGCCTGACCATGGCTGGTTACCTCTTTTCCTTTGTCAAGTACCTTGAAACGCATAACCAGGTAGGACCTCGCTTCTCCAAAGTGTCTTTGGGCCAGTGGCGCAATGGATAAAGCGTGTGACTACGGATCGGAAGATTCTAGGTTCGATTCCTGGCTGGCTCGGCTCCTTTTAGCCCAGCCCAAAAGGTGTGCAACAGACTCCAGCGACTGAATTTCCGGCAGAGTAACAGTGCTCGTAATCTCTGAAATGTGGAGAGTCCTGTACTGGGTAGCATGCTGGCTTACTGCACCAGGTCTACTAACCCACGCTTTGTCCAGCTTCTGATCTACCCCTAGAGTCACGGCTCAAGTAGCCGAATACTCGGAGAGCCATGATCACTTTGTGCTCTGCAATGCAGCGTTCCCAAGCAACTTTCTGGACGGTACCGCTTGCTGACCGCGACAGAGCTCAAACTGCTTGCTTGCCGAGTGAAACGGCCGACCTCAGCTCGTCCGGCAATCGTCCCATTTTGTCCCCCCATTGAACCCCCCCTCTTCCGAGGTGGCCTTTGCAGCAAGCGTGTGTCCCATATGGTCTAGCGGTAAGGATTCCTGGTTTTCACCCAGGGGGCCCCGGGGTTCGACTCCCGGTAGGGGAACGTGGCTTTGTAGGATCGCTAGCAAAACTGATAGTGTTTGGGAGGCCATTGAACTGTTCCTTAACAGAATCTGAAAAGGGTCACAGATTACAGTTGGTATTGTATTCCTTGCGCAATGCCTTACATAACCAAAGCTACAATACTGTACTTCTTTCGGC
This sequence comes from Hemibagrus guttatus, assembly GCA_033459395.1. Taxonomy (NCBI): domain Eukaryota; kingdom Metazoa; phylum Chordata; class Actinopteri; order Siluriformes; family Bagridae; genus Hemibagrus; species Hemibagrus guttatus. Next base: position 17,348 of record JAUCMX010000174.1, on the reverse strand, counting down.
TACTCCCTTTAGGGGTCGCCACAGTTGGTCATTTTTCTCCATCTCAATCTGTCCTCTGCATCTCCCTCTGTCACACCAATCCCCTGCATGTCTTCCCGCACCACATCCATACACCTCCACCTGGGCCTTACGCTTAAAGCATAAGCATGAAGGACCTTGCTTTTCCAACATGCCTGTGGGCCAGTGGCGCTACCTGCAGAATGATGGCCTGGTTCAACCGGCCAATCACAGCTCATCCTGTATATCTTTCTCAGCAAATCACATCGCCCCTTACATCATTCTTCCCCAATCCCTACGGTCCATTCCATCTTTCTCCATCTTTTTTCCCCCAATCCCTGCACTGAAAAGAGGGACAGACAAATATGGCTGCCCCCATACTGAGCCAATCGAATCTCTTGCGTTTCCATCTTTCTCTGCCAATCGCGTTCATTCACAACGACGGACATGCCCAAGGACGGGCAAATCAAATCTTGCGTGCTTCAAGTCAGATTTAGTCACATATTTACAGTGTATTCACATCGGAAAGGCAGCAAATTACTGCATCAGGTAAGAGATGTTTCATCAGATAACTTTGATTAACCTTTTTTTCAGTACGTTTTGGAACATTATATCTTATTGTGTGCTTTGATTTATCTTTATTTTAATGGTTTTTGGACTGCTTTATTTCATATTTAAGTACGTGTTTAAGTACAGGATACAATATTTGGTATACATAATGTACAATTACACCAACAAAATTTGGTGGACATTATACATCTTTGCATGTTGTTCATTTTCATTTATTTAAATATTATGGTATATTATGGTGTAATTGTTATTGTAATTATTACTCATTTCCCACGTACTGAAGCTTTAATATGGCCAAGCCTCACAAATCAAATAAGGCCATAGGGGATGAGGAGTGCGGCATTTTGCCAGCACGTGTGTCCCTCTGAAGCTGGCAACAGACCTGTTCCTTCCCAGAAGAAGTGGTATGACCTTTTTCAGAAGGTATGTATAAAAAAGACATAAAACATACTATGTATTCTGTAGGTTGCATGCCAATTGATGCAGTGTTTTTTAACATTACAGATTACAGTCCCTCAGTGCTGCAGCCAAGCTTAACATAAACATGTGGGCTGTGGTATGTGGGCTGTGGTATGTGGGCTGTGGTATGTGGATGTGGTAGCTTAGTGGTTAAGGCATTGGACTATTGAGCGGAAAGTTGTGTGTTCAAATCCCAGGTCCACCAAGCTGCAACTGCTGGGCCCCTGAGTAAGGCCCTTAACCCTAAAAAAAATGCTCAGTTGTATTTGAAAAAAAAAAAAAAGCGATGAAACTGTAAGTCGCTCTGGATAAGGGCGTCTGCTAAATGCCGTAAATGTAAATACCAAGTAGGCATCAGGTAATTTTAAAAAACCTTTTTTATGCAATATAGTTTTTTTTTTTCTTTTTACTATTTTATGTTAAACTATGTTAAAATGTTTAACAGTTTAGTTTTTTTTTTTTACAGCCTTTGTCTTCCTCCTCCTGCATGTCATCTGAGATTGCTGGTCATTCATTCTATGCCAGCTGCACCACCATTCCATGAACAAGGGCAAGTGCACACCTACAGCTTGCCACCAAATACCGTAGGGCAAGCAAGACACCTAACCTCCGCGTCCTCAGACCTATCACAGCCAGACCAAAACAGACATTGCTGGGGCCAGGTCAGTGCTGATCCCTGTGGGCCCAGCACTTCTATCATGCATGGTCACCACACTAAACCCATATTCACTGTGTTTTTGGCCCCTGGACCTTTAGCTACTGCCACCACCACTCCCCAGCCCAGCAGCTCTCCACTGGATGTGATGGTCCTTCAGCCCAGCAGTGTTCCTCCACATTTAGCATCACAACCGCCTGTGCCACATCAACATGCGTACATGAAGAGATTGGAGGCCAACACTTGCAGAAAGTGTGGCCATTATATATACATTAGCAACTGGACATAGTACAAGGGCAAAATTTACTGTCCACTGACAGAGACAATAGTAAAAAAGCAGTGACTAAAAGACATAAAAAAAATGTAGATATGTTATTTATGGTAGTGTGCTTTAATATATTGCTTATTATATATATTTATACTTACTATATATACACAAGCTAGCAATCTCAAAAAAACACAAGGCCTTGTTGAATAGAATTCCTCAAGCAGGAAGATAAGCAAGTCCTCAAGCAGTTAAGAAACATAAAAAACATAGTGCTGGATGTTAGACAAAATCATCCCTAGTGAGCAAGCCTGAGGCAACTGTGGCAAGGAAAGACTCCCTTAGATAATATGAGGAAGAAACCTTGAGAGGATCCAGACTCAAAAGGGAACTCACCCTCATTTGGGTGAAATCAGATAGTTCTGGTTGAAATGGAAATGGTCCCTGTACTCATCTCTCATCTACCACACATTGGGTCTGCTCATACACACACACACACACACACACACACACACACACACACACACACACACACACACACACACACACACACACACACACACACACACACACACACACACACACACACACACACACACACACACACACACACACACACACACACACACAAAAAGTATAGCCGTTGTAAAGGAACCAGCACTGCATGCAAAACCGCAACAGTTGGGAAACCACATATCCTGACTGCTACATTATTATTTAGAATTAAAAAAAGGTATGGTGTACTATTCATGTTATATTTCATTACCTGCAGGGCTTACAGGATATTACAGGGTATTACAGCCCTGTAAAATGTCTTCAGGAATTCCATCCCCATACTGCTCTTACCAACTTACTGCTCATGGCATATTTACTGTTCATAATATGTGATATATAATACAACATAAGTCATTTTTACAGGGCCATAACATACATTGGTGAAACACCTGATTTATTTTTTCCGTATATTGTAAACTGCCAACAATATTTGGCAAGCAAAGCAAACAAAGCAAAAGAAAAATAGAATATCTACACTTTTTCCAACCAAGTCTATGGATTTTTCATATAACAGTCTCTATAATTTAGATAAAATGGTGTAAAAAACAAAAACCTCCTGCAAGTGTTCGTTCTGCAGATGAATATGTCTTGTTGCTCACAGAGACCAGTGGAGAATTGCCAGACTGGTTGGAGCTGAAAGGAAAGCAATGATCAGTCAAATAATTACTCTTTACAACCATGGTGATGAAAACAGTATCTCAGAAGGCACAACACACTGAACCTTTAGGTGAAGCTACAACAGCAGAAGAGCTCATTGGATTCCGCTCCTTACAGCCAATAACAGGAATCTGAGGCTACAGGGGGTACAGGCCTAATGACAGTGGACTGTTCACAAAGACTACTATATATTAAATATTACTATCATCATTGCTCTTTTAACATCACAACAGTGTGCAAAAACCTTGTGGCGACTTACAGAAAACATTTGACCTCTGTCTTTGCCAACAAAGGGTATATAACAAAGTTTTGAGATGAACTTTTGTTATTGACCAAATACTTATTTTCCACCATAACTTGCAAATAAATTCTTTAAAAATCAGACAGTGATTTTCTGGATGTTTTTTTCTCATTCTGTCTCTTAGTTAAAGTGTACCTATGATGAAAATTACAGGCCTCTCTCATCTTTTTAAGTGGGAGAACTTGCACAAATGGTGGCTGACTAAATACTTTTTTGCCCCACTGTATGTAATGTTCTAAAACTGCTATTTGTTGTTATGCTTTGTGAATGAAAAAAATGACTTTTTGTTGTGGTTGTTGTGTAGCACAGCTTCATCCATAGTCTTTTTTTTTGGTAGTTTGAGTCGACTTTATGAATAAAAATAAATTGTATGCGCTTGCATTTGCTTGCACCCTGCTTGTATTTGAATACAATGTGGAAAGTTTCCCCCACAAGCAGCAATGCTTCAGTAAGAATCAGCAATCTGTCAGTAACATTGGTGACACTGTCATGTGATGCTGTGGGGTGGAGCTTCATGAACATTTATGATGTTGACATATCAGAGTACATAAAGACCTCAGAATATTTACATTCAGCTAAAACCATTCATCATGTTCACTGTTATATTCGTGTCTTTGTGGCTTTCACTAGGTGAGTTAACATTGACTTTTTTATTGCCTAAATATTAAATGTTGAATTAATGGTTAAATAGTCTGTGTGGTGATGAGAAAAAGCAGAATGTGAGAGTTATGTAACACTGGCTTGATCCACACATAGGTTACTGACATTATGTTCTTTCCTCTATAACCGGTGACTCCATGGCAGATTCAATAAAGCCACTTTTCACTCATAATGTTGTAGATGAAGGTGATGATGTTACTCTGTCCTGCAAATACAAAACAAGTTATACAACAGACTACCTGCACTGGTACAGGCAATATCCAACAACTCACCCTAAATTCCTTCTTTATATTGATACAAGTGGGTTTAAAAGTGACCCAATCCCACCACGTCTGAATGCTGATGTTGATAAAAACATGCAACAAGTGGATCTGATCATCTCCTCTGCTGCTGTATCAGACTCTGCTCTATACTACTGTGCTCTGCAGCCCACAGTGACAGGAAATCCAGCTGCACTGTACAAAAACTCACACAGTTTTAAATACACTGAAGGAAAATATACTACTGTTTTTCTTCTTTTGGCTAGGGTTTGGCACAGTGGATCATTTATTTGCATAGTTTGATTTAACACAGGTTTTACACTGGATGCCCTTCCTGACGCATTATATATTTATGTGTATTGATAATATCAGTTGATATAATATCAGCTTTGCGCTTACTGACTGCACATTAGAAACTCTACCTGAAGGAACAAAAATACAAAGTTAATGTCTCTGTGCTGTGCTTTTTTACTTGTTCCTCGATTCCTTTTAAGTGGGCCCACTTTAAACTAAAAAAAAAATTTAATAAAACTTTCAAAATTAAAAGATTCCTGTAAATATAGTACACACACACCACCTCAGACATTTCTCTCACACACTTGACTTATTGTATATGAACACTTCACAATACAAAAGTAATGAAACATAATTAAATCATTTTGGTCTTTAATTATTACTACCAGTGCCTTCAAAGTAAAATAGATATTTACTTCTCATCCTAAATTGTGAACACACAGGTATATGAAGGTATTTTTTAGATTTTTATCAACTGTCAATTGTGAGTAACTAGTATTTTATTATTTAGTATTATATATGTGAAATTGTGATTTAGATATCATTACACTAATTAGCATTCCTATACTTACCTTTTGAGCATAGGCACAGCAAATTTACATGTAAAGAGAGATTTTGTTAAAAATATACTTCTGTTGTTTTATGATGATCAGTATAGAAATTCTGCATTCATTTTTTAATACAAAAGCCAGTGAGCCAGTGTAGTGACCAGTGAGTTTATTCACATTTGAAGTTACACAGCAAAATATCATAATTATTTATAGGTGTACAAATAATGTAACCATAGTATTGTAACGTAATGTAAACGTAGCATTGTATAGACAATACATTTTGAAATGCAACACAGCCGTATTAATGACTCTAGTTCACTGTCACTGATACTGTGTGAAGTGATGAAGTTACACTACAACAGCGTCACTTCCTGGGTGTGGCCTTCTAGACACGTGCAAAGTTCAGCACATACAGCACTATTATACAGAATCCTCACAGAGCTGTGTTCAGAAATGGCTCAACTATACAACTTACTGTACATAGTGAGATACATACCACTGATTCTCACTCTAGTTACAGGTAATTATTTTTCAGCAGTTAATCTACTGTATTAATAATTAAAATGGATTTATAATAACTTACTTAATTATATTAATTAATACCCATGTTTGTATTAACCTAGAAATTTCTTCAACAAAAATTTGTTTTACAAACTCTACTACACACTGATATATTTCTTAATGTTACTTTTCACAGCAGGCAGTTCTGCGGATAAAATTGGACCAACGGATGAAGATGCCAACATTGTCAGGAAAGAAAAAGACACTGTTACTCTGAAATGTTCATATGAGTCAAGCAGTGAATATATTTATCTTTCCTGGTACAAACAATATCCTAACAGTGCACCACAGTTTTTACTGTATAAAGGCGCAAGGTCAGGGTATGGCCAGAGCACTCCTGCTGATCGTCGATTAGAGACAGAAACAAGCAGAGACTCTACTGAACTTACTATCAGAGGTCTAAAGCTCTCAGATTCTGCACTCTATCATTGTGCTCTAAGAGTAGCAGCACAGTGATACAGAGTCAGTGAAAGGCTTTACAAAAACGTATAAAACAGAATAAATGAAGATTCTAAAACCACATCAAAGATCCTCCCTTTTCCAACCTGTTATCAGTTAACCACACACACAAACAATGTTTGTGGTAATTCTGTGGTATAAATGAATAAATAAAAAAGTAAGCAAGCAAGCAAACTAATAAAAATAAAAAGTGTTTAAAAGTGACACAATACGATAGTAAAGTCACAAATCTACATTGTTATGAAAAAAAGTATAAAAGTATAAAAAAGTATTTTATAGACATTAACAGATTCATTGTGTTGCAGGTGCATATGACATGAAATTGTTTATTTACCTTTTCTTGCCAATTTTGTCAATGATTCAATGTAAATTAATAAATAAACAAATAAATAAATAAATGTGTTCATTCCACCTTATGTCTATTATGCATGTATGTACAGATGCATGTTACTTTGTTGGATGTGAGCTAGAGCAATGGCCTTTTACAAACCCCTCAGAACAGATGGGAGTGTGATTGTAGTACACTGAGTTTGATTGTACAGATACACTTGTACAGACTGAACAGAAGATAAAATGGATAAACAAAGAAACTCCTATAAACAGTAGAGTTCATTGTCACTTTAAATGCATGCACATTTGATTAATAAAGGTCAATGTGTCTTTTACTGTATATATACTAAAACATGACTGTGAGATTACGGATGTCTCTGACTCTTACCGTTTGAGGTAACTCTATTCTGTTCCCCCTAGAACTGTGACATTCAGGATTTCCTGAACAGAATTTTATCTACCAGTATTTGTTATGTTGCAGCTGCAGGACACTAAGCACCTGTTTATGATGTTTAGAAGGTAAAGTGGGTTTGTATGTGATTATATAATATGTTGAGGTTTTATTAATGTCAGAGACACAGCTACACATCTAATATGTTTAAGATAAAGTAACTTACTTCTGAGAAAATACTTGACACAGTAATGTACATTTACCAATTTCCAACAAACAGTACCACTAATTCAGCTCTTATAGCCAGCAATGAATAAAGTCTTAGGGTTTAACAGAAGTCAGACAATAGTATGATGTTAAAGGTGACTTTATGAAACAGCTGGAAGGACAGTGTACTGATACATTGTGGCTCTGGTGTAGTGAAATGTCTGTATTGCACTGGTAACTGCATCCATTCAATGGTGAAACTATGATATTGCTCAGTACATGTTGAATTGTGTTCATCAAGAAAAACTATGTTCTCTTATGTGCAACAGGATTAATAGAAATTGAGGATATGGACACCCATAATCTTCTATTATACACCTATAATCAATTCCAATTCCCCTTTTCTCCTGAGTGAACAAAGTTATCTTGTCCACCATTTAATCCTTTGGACGCAGTAGTTTAAAATGATATTTTAAAAAAAAAATAAATAAATAAATAAAATAAAGATCAAAACTACAAATTTGGGCATTTATTTTTCATATAAAAACTCTATGAAACATTATTCTTTTCATTTTCAGGGATAAAATAATGAACAAAACCTTGTAGCACTTAGTGGACTTGGGGGCCCTCAAATATATAATTGATAATATTGACGCCATTTTTCTTTGTGTTTAGAAAATGCTTAAGACTGGTTGTGTGGTGCAGTAATTACAGTTAATAAAACCCTGGGGTGACTCCTCCCCCTGGTGACACATATTCTGATCAACTGCAGGAAGTGTGGAGCTCCACAGACTATGACAGTAAACTCCCCTCCTTCAGCTTTATCTTTCAGCAGCTTACCATCTCTATCATGCTGCTCTTTAATCTTTTTCTGTTAATGCTTCTTCTAGGTATGTTCCTCTTAATATTAGTTTTCAGATATTTTCATATTTCATTCATTTGTTTATTTCTTTTTGCTTTTTTTCCACAGGGAGCACATCAATGCAAATGCATCTTATAGCAGAAAAGCATGTCTTGGAAGGTAATGATGTCATTCTGTCCTGCAATTTGACTACTACTACAGGTGATAATATACACTGGTATCACCAATATCCCAAATCCAGACCAGAGTTTCGAGTCTCCATCTTTGTATCTGATACTGGAAAGCAGTCTGTCAAAGCTGATAAAAAGCCTGAGGATCTGAAGATTTCCTCTGCTGCAGTATCAGACTCTGCAGTGTACTACTGTGCCCTGAGGCCCACAGTAACAGGAAACTTAGTAACACTGAACAAAAACCTCTTGCCAGGCAAAGAAAGTGCTTACACACTGCTTTAAACTTAAACACTACATTTCTGTATCAAGAGAAATAATAATGCAGTGGAACACAGAGTAACATTTTAATGTGTCATCAATACATGTACAATAACATGGCTACATGTCTTAAAGAAACAAAAAAAAGAAATTGATTAAAAAATTTAAATTTTTTAAAAAGACATTTATAATTAAATAAAAAAAAGAATCATTTTATTTTATTTTGAACAGGTGCTTTGTTATTGTCTGATGTATAAAGGAGTGTACAAATAAACATAATATTCATCTCTTCTGATGTGTAATACACACACTTTTTAAATCTTACACACATTCATTCATTCAATGATTATTCTGTTTTTTTTTTTTTCAAGCACTTAATTTGGAAAAATCAGAAGAGGGGATCTGAGACCAGTCAGGGTATGACTTTCATCCTCACTCTCTCTTATTCACACATGTGTATATCTATCAGCACTAGTCTGTCTTAAATTGGCTTTTAGACTTAAACATAAACGTGAGATTTGTTGTTGGAGCTGTTGCTAGGATTGAGCTGCATCTGACAATTGTTCAGACAATACAGTGTTCTGATACTGAGGTTGTGATTTTTTTGTTATTTGATAGTTTTCAAATAAATAATGTACTTGGATGCATATTCTTTTTTTTTTTTATTTTGTAATTCAGTGTTAAAGCTCATTTTCTATGCCAACGTATGCCAGGCAACAATGTTCAAATACTCCATACTGCATGTGTGGATTATATTCTGTGTCAATAATACCTTACTTTGGATAAAATCAGATAGAAGAAATGCATTTCTTTTAAAGAAATCCAAGTAAACTGCAATTTATGTTGTAGTATATGTACTAAATGTGTGGCTGCTGAGAAATTCCATCATATATTACTGTGGCTAAATTCTGGAAACACAATAATTAAGAAAAAATTTTTGCTTGATAAAGACCCATATTAACAAATCTAGCAGTAAATGCAGTCAGTCTGCCTAAAGATGTCTAAAACCTGGTTAGTTCTGATGCGTTTCTCATTCAATGAATATCACACTTTTATCAGTTTAATTATGTCTGTGATGCACCTGTATTGTCACAGAGAAGAGCTTACACACTCTGTACAGATGGCAGTAGATTAGGTTTAAAATGTTTTACTGACCTAATAAAAAGATGGAAATTTAGCCAACAGAACATAGTTCCCAGGCTGTAACATGTTAATATGACAGATTACAATATGTATTTACATGTGTATCATTACATAACTGAATTCCACAATGAATTCATTCATTAATCTTCAGTAAAGACTTTATCCTGATCAGGGTCACGGTGGCTCCAGAATCTATCATGGACACACTAGGCACAAGGAGGAAACACACCATATCACAGGAGTGGAAAAAGTACTGAGAATCAAGCACATGGACACTAATACACATCATGAAGCCTTGCACATTGTTACTATATGTGTTAGCATTTTTTGGCTACTGAAAATAAACCAATTTGTATTTAGTTAATATTGACTATTTGCATTAAATGAACTCAGAGTTCCTGCCACTTAATATTGGCTTCCTTTCATTCCTTTCTGTTCTTTGGGCACATCCTCAAGAACACTGCTTGTTGATGTCTGCTTTCCAACAGAATGGAGTTAGTAAAATTATTGCAATAGTAGTTAACTGAAAAGTTTAGCACAAGCCCATAGAACAGAAAGACATACGTTTATAGGGTACAGTGAAATGACATCAGTTCATGACAACCCAATCAAAGGTTCTATGGTTTATTGGTCTAGGGGTATGAGTCTTGCTTTGGGTGTGAGAAATCATGGGGTTCAAATCTTTGAGAAGCCCTTCATGTAAAGTCATGTTAACTCGTTGCCCTGCAAGACTCTGCTTTTTCTCATCATGACAAATTTGGCCTAATTCCAAGACCTGTTTATTTGGTTCACACTTGGTTTTGCTCTTTGCTCTTTGTTAAAAGCGCTATACAAATAAAATTGGATTGAATTGAATTGAATTGGCTGCTAGGTTCTTGAGGGTTCCAAAGAGGGTCTAATCCCACAGGAGCCCTATCTTTATTGTTAACTTGACTTTATTTAACCGAGTTCCTTTTGCTCGGATGCCAGTCCATACAAACAGGAAGGGTGTACTGTTTCAGAGTATAGTGAACATCTATCAGCTCAGCACAAGCCAACCAAGGGCAACCTGGCTCATTGATTTAGGGGTATGAGTCTCGCTTTGGGTGCGAGAGGTCCTGGGTTCAAATCCCGGACGAGCACTGACTTTACATGGAATACACTGTGTGGCACAAAGCTAACGAAAACTTGGCGTGCCGGCTGCTCGGTTCTTGCTTGGAAGCTTGTTTATCAAGAGGACCAAGGAGGTTCAAATAACCTCTGAAAATTAGAGCCAACCTTGAGCCTACCTCAAGAATGTTGGGCGTAGGGTGGGTCCTTGGAATGAAGCCTCTTACAGGACACACATTCACACCTAGGGGCAATCTAGATAAATCAGCTATTGGCATGTCTTGTGGCCATGGAGAGAACATTCAAAACTACACATTGTGAGTAATCTGTGGCTCAGAATCAAAGTAGAGATGCTGAAGCTATGTCAAGCTATGTCACTAATTAGTTGCCTTGGCTCACTAGTGTGTGTACTATTTTATGCAAATTTTAACAAATAATAGATGATTCAGCCGACTCGGCTGATTGACTGCTATCAGGTTGCAGACATAACATAGTGACTTCACGTGACTTCATGTCACAGCTACACAGCACAGCAGGACCTTCATCAAGTTGAACAAAAGAGACACGCTGTTACTTGGACCAAAGTCTGCAGTGAATTATCGTATTGCATGCTTCTAAAATGTACACATAATAAGAAATACCAGCACAAACATATGCCAAAAATAATTCACTGTAAAAAAAATTAGAAAGGGTAGCAGGAAAGCAAAGGTTCAGTAGTGAAAGAGATTAAGGAGCATGTTGATGCTAGTCTGTTTATCGCAGAGGTTCAAGAGTTTTGTAAAATTTAGATGGTGTTCATACCTTCTGAAACAAATGGGAGTCATTTTGTCAAGTATTTGTTTACAACAGCATAGTGAAACATTTTATTTGGGGGTGTTAGCGAGGCTCATTCAGAGTAGATACTGAAGTCTGTCTTTAAACACAGACAGATAACTATAGCATTAACTACACTGTGTAGCATGTAGCACTAGAGAATAATTTAAATTAATCTGAATATATGATTGAATGCAGTTACTATACTACACACACAATATACAAACAATTAGTAAAGAGGTTCTCATGCTAGTGAACTGCTTAATATTATCACTAAATCTATCAAAATTCAGCCTTAACAGATTTAAACATGCAATAAAACATATTATGAACATTCACTGCTTGTTATTTAAACAATGGATTTAGCACATATAATGCCAGAACTGACATGACTATGACTAAGTAAAAGTGGGTGGAGCTAGATGTGGTAAGATAGAGTTTAGAAAGTTTCACAGAGATCCTGCCATTTATACCTACTGCAAGAGAGACACAACAGTCATGTTACTCTTCTTTATTTTCATAGTTGTTAAAAACATTGGTAAGTCATTTATATTATACACAAACTTTAGGTGAATGCTGGAGATTTGAGCTGATACCTAAACATAATTCAGTTTAAAAAAAATCTAACAATGAAAGTAGAAATGTTTATGTTGTTGCAATGTTTTATAGCAGGTGCTGTTGACAGCAGCATTACACCAGACCAAACCATCATATCTTCAAGTGAAGGCAGCATCATCACACTGACCTGCACATATGATGACTCAGCTAGCTATCTCTACTGGTATCGACAAAAACCTCAATCAGAACCAGAATATCTCCTGCTTATTTATAAATCCACAGATGGTGACACAAAAGCTGCACATGACCCACGACTATCCACCAAAGTTCGTAAAAAGGACAAGAAAGTAGATCTGGAGATCTTTCCTGCTGCAGTATCAGACTCTGCACTGTACTACTGCGCCATGGAGCCCACAGTGACACAAAACTCAAACACACTGTACAAAAAGTCAAGCTTGATATTTTTCTCAGCAGGGGGAGCTGTTTACCTGTTTCATTCAAATACACTTTTCTTTCTTATTTCTCAGACTTTGATTTTTATTTGCTTTGAATATCAACAATGATCCTCTTACATATGCTGGTAATGCTGTTGGTTGAACAATCAGAGAAGAAATCCTTTAAAAAAAATTGTTAATCTTTAATCAAAAAGTAATTTATTATTTCCCTGATGTAATAAAAATGTAACACAGGGTTCAATAACAATATATATTTAAATAATTTAAGCTGCTGATTTTTAATGTAACATTAGTGTACTGAAGACTTCACTCTTCATTATTTGGCAGCTTATAAAATAGCACTTGATATCACAAGTTCTGGTTGAAATGGAAATGGTCGCTCCACTCCAGACTCTCACTGTGCTGCCACATGTTCACTCAGTCTCCACAGCAATAAGTACAGTTCTCATAGCCAGTGGTGGCAGCTTTTAGCCCACTGACTTTAGCTAGCTTAGTAAATGACAGTGTAAAGTTCACATGCCAGGAATACCACAAAATGTTATACCATTCCAGGAATAATGATATTAAATATTAAATCTTTGCTAAGCAGTTATTTCTTTGTTTATTGAGCTTGAGATTTGATGTGTTTAACATATGTTTCTTTGCAGGTTTACTTTGGTCTTGAGTTTTAATATAAGATTTTAAGAATGATGAATAATTAAAATACAAAAATTGAAATTGAAGAATAATTGAAATACTTGAGCACTTAATTGCTGTGGGTATTGGGAATATGTCTGTTACCATTTGTGATCCAGCATCTGCAGAACCTGTAAAAGAAAGCAAGTCTGTTTTGTTCCACAAGACAGAGATGATCCATTTAGTTATTGTTGCTAGCTAGCTTGTATTCCTCAAGGCATATATTGCCACTGCCATTTAAAGTCAAATTAAAGTTAAATGTAACAGTAAAAGTTATGTATTGTTTCAGGAGTTGTTTGTTCCCTAATACAGGTGCATCTCAATAAATTAGAATGTTGTGGAAAAGTTCATTTATTTCAGTAATTCAACTCAAATTGTGAAACTCGTGTATTAAATAAATTCAATGCACACAGACTGAAGTAGTTTAAGGCTTTGCTTCTTTTAATTGTGATGATTTTGGCTCACATTTAACAAAAACCCACCAATTCACTATCTCAACAAATTAGAATATGGTGACATGTCAATCAGATAATCAACTCAAAACAACTGCAAAGGTTTCCTGAGCCTTCAGAATGGTCTCTCAGTTTGGTTCACTAGGTTACACAATCATGGGGAAGACTGCTGATCTGACACTTGTCCTGAAGACAATCATTGACACCCTTCCCAAGGAGGGTAAGCCACAAACATTCATTGCCAAAGAAGCTGGCTGTTCACAGAGTGCTGTATCCAAGCATGTTAACAGAAAGTTGAGTGGAAGGAAAAAGTGTGGAAGAAAAAGATGCACAACCAACCGAGAGAACTTGGAAGAAGATTGTCAAGCAAAATCCATTCAAGAATTTGAGTGAACTTTACAAGGAATGGACTCAGGCTGGGGTCAAGACATCAAGAGTCAAGGAATTTGGTTACAGTTGTCGTATTCCTCATGAACCACAGACAACGTCAGAGGCGTCTTATGTGGGCTAAGGAGAAGAAGAACTGGACTGTTGCCCAGTGGTCCGCAGCTCGCCCGGGACTTGTCCTGGTTTTCCCCCCATCGAAGCCCCCCCTCTTCAGAGGTGGACTTTAGAACAATCATGTGTCCCATATGGTCTAGCGGTCAGGATTCCTGATTTTCACCCAGGCGGCCAGGGTTCGACTCCTGGTATGTGAATGTGGCTTTGTTGGATCGCTAGTAAAACTGGCGAAGACACTGTTACTCTGAAATGTTTTTATGAGACAAGCAGTGAATACATTTGACTTTACTGGTACAAACAATATCCTAACAGCGCACCACAGTTTTTACTGTATAAACGCACAAGGTCATATGCAGGTATTGGTAGCACTCCTGATGATCATCGTTTAGAGGCAGTAGCATCCTCAGACTCCACTGAACTTAATATCAGAGGTCTAAAGCTCTCAGATTCTGCACTCTATCTTTGTGCTCTTAGAGTCATCTTTGTGCTCATAAGAGTCACCTTAGAGATAGGGTAAGGAGCTCTGTCACCCGGGAGGAGCTCGGAGTAGAGCCGCTGCTCCTCCACATCAAAAGGGGGCAGTTGAGGTGGCTCGGGCATCTGTTTCGGATGCCTCCGGGACGTCTCCCTGGAGAGGTGTTCCGGGCATGCCCCACCGGGAAGAGGCCCTGGGGAAGACCCAGGACACGCTGGAGAGACTATGTCTCTCGGCTGGCCTGGGAACGCCTCAGGGTCCCTCTGGAAGAGTTGGAGGAAGTTTCTGGGGAGAGGGAGGTCTGGGCATCCCTGCTTAGACTGCTGCCCCCGTGACCTGGCTCCAGATAAGCGAAAGACAATGAATGAATGATTCATTCATTCATTGTCTACCGCTTATCCGATCTACACTCGGGTCACAGAGAGCCTGTGCCTATCTCAGGCGTCATTGGGCATCAAGGCAGGATACACCCTGGACGGCGTGCCAACCCATCGCAGGGCACACACACACTCTCATGAATGAATGAATGAATGATAAAAAACTGAATCATTTTCCAATCTGAATATTTTTCAATTTCCAACCTGAATATTTCTTTAGTTCTATTTATAGCTCAGTTTCATTTATTTAAGTACTCAAGTAATAAGCAATTGTGCAGAAGTCAAATTTACTTAAAAATGTATTTATTGTTATTAGTGAGCCAAGATTTCATCCTGAACAGCGTCACTTCCTGGGTGTGGCCTTCTAGAGATGTGTAAAGTTCAGCACATACAGCACTATTATACAGAATCCTCACAGAGCTGTGTTCAGAAATGGCTCAACTATACAACTTAATGTACATAGTGAGATACATACCACTGATTCTCACTGTACTTATAGGTAATTTATTTTCATTTGTTAATCAACTGCATTAATAATTACAATGGATTTATAATAATTTACTTAATTATATTAATTAATACCCATGTTTGTATTAAGCTTGTAATTTCCTCAATCAATATTTGGTTTACAAAAACTACTACACACTGATATATTTCTTTAATTCTTCTCACACCAGGTATTTTTGCAGATAAAATTGGACCAAAGGATGAAGATGCCAACATTGTCAGGAAAGAATCAGACACTGTTACTCTGAAATGTTCATATGAGACAAGCAGTGATGTCATTTATCTTTACTGGTACAAACAATATCCTAACAGCGCACCACAGTTTTTACTGTATAAAGGCGCAAGGTCAAGATCTGACCAGAGCACTCCTGCTGATCATCGATTAGAGACAGAAACAAGCAGAGACTCTACTGAACTTACTATCAGAGGTCTAAAGCTCTCAGATTCTGCACTCTATCACTGTGCTCTTGAAGTAGTAGCACTGTATTACAGAGTAACTGAAAGGCTTTACAAAAACAGTAAATGGTACATGTGAAGTTTCTAAAACCACAAGATCAACGACACTCACTTTATCAACTTTTTGGTCAACCACAGAAACAAACCACTTTTGTAATAACATTTACAGCTGGAGAAAATAGCTGAGAAAATAATAATAATGAGGGATTAACACAGCAAAAAATATACTACACATGATTAATCCATTCTGTGGAAATGCTTTCTTTATGTTTTGTTGGTAGATGCAGCTCAGGCTCTTTTGGAGAAAGCATGAAAAAGAGCTGAGAGAGAAGAGGGACAGAGTGATAGCAACACTAACAGAGAAGAAGATTCTCCTTTCCATTTCCTTACTCATTAATGTGTTAATTCTGTGCATTTTGTATAGTACATGACCACCAAAGACTACAGTAATGTTGTTTAACAGCAGTGACATAATTTTCTAATGAACTGATATTAAAGAAAATAGCCTCACTGCTCTACATTTATTGACTATATCACATTCTGCTCATTCAGACTCTCAGAATAAACTGTTTAATGTAGTCACACTGGACATCTTTAAGTAGATACAGTAAACATAACTATTAGATAAATACAAATGAAATCTGTATTAGTTTCTGGTTGTCAGTGTAATGTGGTTATAGTGAGAATGATCTTTTACTGAGAAAATTGTTGGAGAAAGTTTCTGTTCCTCTGCAGATCTTTTTCTGTCTAGATGATATTCTGTTTGTCTCCAATCCACTTACTGCCATGTTTTTAGAAGGTGAGAGGAAACTGGATAACTTAGAGAAAACACACACAGGACTCAAGGAGAACACCACATAGAGATTATCCATGTGTACTTCCAATCCCAACCTGTGAACACCCAGGTACATGTAGGTACACTGTATGACCAAAAGTATGTGGACATCTGATCAAGACACTCACATCTACTTGTTGAACATCCTATTGCAACGTCATGGCCTCCTATTTCAGATATAGGGATCACTTTTAGGCATCCCTATATTTTTGGCCATATAGTGTATGTTTTTCATGATTAACACCTACAGTCAGGTCCATAAAGATGTTTGGACATTGACAAGGTAATCCTGTAATTTAACTGTTTACTGTGGTATCGATAAAAGTAAATCTAAATGTATATGACAGCCACATGGAGGAGGTAAGACACCTAAAGCAAAAAAAAACCACAAAAACACCCAGTTTACCAAATATACACCAAGTGAAAACCACTTCAACCTTCATTCAAACCAGCCTTTATGTCATGCATGCATACCAAACACCTCTCTCCTGTAAGGCTTAATGTCTTTCTGGCATCTTTGATAATATTACCAAGACCAGCAGAAGATTTT
>JAUCMX010000173.1:0-19884 GCA_033459395.1 Hemibagrus guttatus | reverse complement strand
AAATCAGCCTTTTCACGTTTGTTATGACATTTTACACTTTAATATAAACAATCATATTTTTTTTCATAATTCAGCCAAAAAAGGTGAAAAAGTCAATAAAAACGTCTGTCAGCCTCACTTCATGACTTTCCTATGTTTATTTTGAAATTTGGAATTTTAATGTAAACAATCATGTTTAGTATCATAGTCGACACCAGAGATGTGAAAAAAGTCATTGTCACCTTGCCCGTTCAGCCGCAAACATGCGTTTGTCAGAAAAACCACTTTCCCTTGCTCCTAGCGCCTTGAAACTCTCGCAATCGCATTTTCAGCGCCTGAACTGCACATTGCAGGGAGCACACTGCGCTGCTATGGGAAACAAGCCTGTTCCATGAAAAATGATGAAACATGACATGTTAAGTCATTTTTCATCATAAATCAGCCTTTTCACGTTTGTTATGACATTTTTCACTTTAATATAAACAATCATATTTTTTTTTCATAATTCAGCCAAAAAAGGTGAAAAAGTCAATAAAAACGTCTGTCAGCCTCACTTCATGACTTTCCTATGTTTATTTTGAAATTTGGAATTTTAATGTAAACAATCATGTTCAGTATCATAGTCGACACCAAAGATGTGAAAAAAGTCATTGTCACCTTGCCCGTTCAGCCGCAAACATGCGTTTGTCAGAAAAACCACTTTCCCTTGCTCCTAGCGCCTTGAAACTCTCGCAATCGCATTTTCAGCGCCTGAACTGCACATTGCAGGGAGCACACTGCGCTGCTATGGGAAACAAGCCTGTTCCATGAAAAATGATGAAACATGACATGTTAAGTCATTTTTCATCATAAATCAGCCTTTTCACGTTTGTTATGACATTTTACACTTTAATATAAACAATCATATTTTTTTTCATAATTCAGCCAAAAAAGGTGAAAAAAGTCAATAAAAACGTCTGTCAGCCTCACTTCATGACTTTCCTATGTTTATTTTGAAATTTGGAATTTTAATGTAAACAATCATGTTTAGTATCATAGTCGACACCAGAGATGTGAAAAAAGTCATTGTCACCTTGCCCGTTCAGCCGCAAACATGCGTTTGTCAGAAAAACCACTTTCCCTTGCTCCTAGCGCCTTGAAACTCTCGCAATCGCATTTTCAGCGCCTGAACTGCACATTGCAGGGAGCACACTGCGCTGCTATGGGAAACAAGCCTGTTCCATGAAAAATGATGAAACATGACATGTTAAGTCATTTTTCATCATAAATCAGCCTTTTCACGTTTGTTATGACATTTTACACTTTAATATAAACAATCATATTTTTTTTCATAATTCAGCCAAAAAAGGTGAAAAAGTCAATAAAAACGTCTGTCAGCCTCACTTCATGACTTTCCTATGTTTATTTGAAATTTGGAATTTTAATGTAAACAATCATGTTTAGTATCATAGTCGACACCAGAGATGTGAAAAAAGTCATTGTCACCTTGCCCGTTCAGCCGCAAACATGCGTTTGTCAGAAAAACCACTTTCCCTTGCTCCTAGCGCCTTGAAACTCTCGCAATCGCATTTTCAGCGCCTGAACTGCACATTGCAGGGAGCACACTGCGCTGCTATGGGAAACAAGCCTGTTCCATGAAAAATGATGAAACATGACATGTTAAGTCATTTTTCATCATAAATCAGCCTTTTCACGTTTGTTATGACATTTTACACTTTAATATAAACAATCATATTTTTTTTCATAATTCAGCCAAAAAAGGTGAAAAAGTCAATAAAAACGTCTGTCAGCCTCACTTCATGACTTTCCTATGTTTATTTTGAAATTTGGAATTTTAATGTAAACAATCATGTTTAGTATCATAGTCGACACCAGAGATGTGAAAAAAGTCATTGTCACCTTGCCCGTTCAGCTGCAAACATGCGTTTGTCAGAAAAACCACTTTCCCTTGCTCCTAGCGCCTTGAAACTCTCGCAATCGCATTTTCAGCGCCTGAACTGCACATTGCAGGGAGCACACTGCGCTGCTATGGGAAACAAGCCTGTTCCATGAAAAATGATGAAACATGACATGTTAAGTCATTTTTCATCATAAATCAGCCTTTTCACGTTTGTTATGACATTTTTCACTTTAATATAAACAATCATATTTTTTTTCATAATTCAGCCAAAAAAGGTGAAAAAGTCAATAAAAACGTCTGTCAGCCTCACTTCATGACTTTCCTATGTTTATTTTGAAATTTGGAATTTTAATGTAAACAATCATGTTTAGTATCATAGTCGACACCAAAGATGTGAAAAAAGTCATTGTCACCTTGCCCGTTCAGCCGCAAACATGCGTTTGTCAGAAAAACCACTTTCCCTTGCTCCTAGCGCCTTGAAACTCTCGCAATCGCATTTTCAGCGCCTGAACTGCACATTGCAGGGAGCACACTGCGCTGCTATGGGAAACAAGCCTGTTCCATGAAAAATGATGAAACATGACATGTTAAGTCATTTTTCATCATAAATCAGCCTTTTCACGTTTGTTATGACATTTTACACTTTAATATAAACAATCATATTTTTTTTCATAATTCAGCCAAAAAAGGTGAAAAAGTCAATAAAAACGTCTGTCAGCCTCACTTCATGACTTTCCTATGTTTATTTTGAAATTTGGAATTTTAATGTAAACAATCATGTTTAGTATCATAGTCGACACCAGAGATGTGAAAAAAGTCATTGTCACCTTGCCCGTTCAGCTGCAAACATGCGTTTGTCAGAAAAACCACTTTCCCTTGCTCCTAGCGCCTTGAAACTCTCGCAATCGCATTTTCAGCGCCTGAACTGCACATTGCAGGGAGCACACTGCGCTGCTATGGGAAACAAGCCTGTTCCATGAAAAATGATGAAACATGACATGTTAAGTCATTTTTCATCATAAATCAGCCTTTTCACGTTTGTTATGACATTTTACACTTTAATATAAACAATCATATTTTTTTTCATAATTCAGCCAAAAAAGGTGAAAAAGTCAATAAAAACGTCTGTCAGCCTCACTTCATGACTTTCCTATGTTTATTTTGAAATTTGGAATTTTAATGTAAACAATCATGTTCAGTATCATAGTCGACACCAAAGATGTGAAAAAAGTCATTGTCACCTTGCCCGTTCAGCCGCAAACATGCGTTTGTCAGAAAAACCACTTTCCCTTGCTCCTAGCGCCTTGAAACTCTCGCAATCGCATTTCAGCGCCTGAACTGCACATTGCAGGGAGCACACTGCGCTGCTATGGGAAACAAGCCTGTTCCATGAAAAATGATGAAACATGACATGTTAAGTCATTTTTCATCATAAATCAGCCTTTTCACGTTTGTTATGACATTTTACACTTTAATATAAACAATCATATTTTTTTTCATAATTCAGCCAAAAAAGGTGAAAAAGTCAATAAAAACGTCTGTCAGCCTCACTTCATGACTTTCCTATGTTTATTTTGAAATTTGGAATTTTAATGTAAACAATCATGTTTAGTATCATAGTCGACACCAGAGATGTGAAAAAAGTCATTGTCACCTTGCCCGTTCAGCTGCAAACATGCGTTTGTCAGAAAAACCACTTTCCCTTGCTCCTAGCGCCTTGAAACTCTCGCAATCGCATTTTCAGCGCCTGAACTGCACATTGCAGGGAGCACACTGCGCTGCTATGGGAAACAAGCCTGTTCCATGAAAAATGATGAAACATGACATGTTAAGTCATTTTTCATCATAAATCAGCCTTTTCACGTTTGTTATGACATTTTACACTTTAATATAAACAATCATATTTTTTTTCATAATTCAGCCAAAAAAGGTGAAAAAGTCAATAAAAACGTCTGTCAGCCTCACTTCATGACTTTCCTATGTTTATTTTGAAATTTGGAATTTTAATGTAAACAATCATGTTTAGTATCATAGTCGACACCAGAGATGTGAAAAAAGTCATTGTCACCTTGCCCGTTCAGCTGCAAACATGCGTTTGTCAGAAAAACCACTTTCCCTTGCTCCTAGCGCCTTGAAACTCTCGCAATCGCATTTTCAGCGCCTGAACTGCACATTGCAGGGAGCACACTGCGCTGCTATGGGAAACAAGCCTGTTCCATGAAAAATGATGAAACATGACATGTTAAGTCATTTTTCATCATAAATCAGCCTTTTCACGTTTGTTATGACATTTTACACTTTAATATAAACAATCATATTTTTTTTCATAATTCAGCCAAAAAAGGTGAAAAAGTCAATAAAAACGTCTGTCAGCCTCACTTCATGACTTTCCTATGTTTATTTTGAAATTTGGAATTTTAATGTAAACAATCATGTTTAGTATCATAGTCGACACCAGAGATGTGAAAAAAGTCATTGTCACCTTGCCCGTTCAGCTGCAAACATGCGTTTGTCAGAAAAACCACTTTCCCTTGCTCCTAGCGCCTTGAAACTCTCGCAATCGCATTTTCAGCGCCTGAACTGCACATTGCAGGGAGCACACTGCGCTGCTATGGGAAACAAGCCTGTTCCATGAAAAATGATGAAACATGACATGTTAAGTCATTTTTCATCATAAATCAGCCTTTTCACGTTTGTTATGACATTTTACACTTTAATATAAACAATCATATTTTTTTTCATAATTCAGCCAAAAAAGGTGAAAAAGTCAATAAAAACGTCTGTCAGCCTCACTTCATGACTTTCCTATGTTTATTTTGAAATTTGGAATTTTAATGTAAACAATCATGTTTAGTATCATAGTCGACACCAGAGATGTGAAAAAAGTCATTGTCACCTTGCCCGTTCAGCTGCAAACATGCGTTTGTCAGAAAAACCACTTTCCCTTGCTCCTAGCGCCTTGAAACTCTCGCAATCGCATTTTCAGCGCCTGAACTGCACATTGCAGGGAGCACACTGCGCTGCTATGGGAAACAAGCCTGTTCCATGAAAAATGATGAACATGACATGTTAAGTCATTTTTCATCATAAATCAGCCTTTTCACGTTTGTTATGACATTTTTCACTTTAATATAAACAATCATATTTTTTTTCATAATTCAGCCAAAAAAGGTGAAAAAGTCAATAAAAACGTCTGTCAGCCTCACTTCATGACTTTCCTATGTTTATTTTGAAATTTGGAATTTTAATGTAAACAATCATGTTCAGTATCATAGTCGACACCAAAGATGTGAAAAAAGTCATTGTCACCTTGCCCGTTCAGCCGCAAACATGCGTTTGTCAGAAAAACCACTTTCCCTTGCTCCTAGCGCCTTGAAACTCTCGCAATCGCATTTTCAGCGCCTGAACTGCACATTGCAGGGAGCACACTGCGCTGCTATGGGAAACAAGCCTGTTCCATGAAAAATGATGAAACATGACATGTTAAGTCATTTTTCATCATAAATCAGCCTTTTCACGTTTGTTGTGACATTTTACACTTTAATATAAACAATCATATTTTTTTTCATAATTCAGCCAAAAAAGGTGAAAAAGTCAATAAAAACGTCTGTCAGCCTCACTTCATGACTTTCCTATGTTTATTTTGAAATTTGGAATTTTAATGTAAACAATCATGTTTAGTATCATAGTCGACACCAGAGATGTGAAAAAAGTCATTGTCACCTTGCCCGTTCAGCCGCAAACATGCGTTTGTCAGAAAAACCACTTTCCCTTGCTCCTAGCGCCTTGAAACTCTCGCAATCGCATTTTCAGCGCCTGAACTGCACATTGCAGGGAGCACACTGCGCTGCTATGGGAAACAAGCCTGTTCCATGAAAAATGATGAAACATGACATGTTAAGTCATTTTTCATCATAAATCAGCCTTTTCACGTTTGTTATGACATTTTACACTTTAATATAAACAATCATATTTTTTTTCATAATTCAGCCAAAAAAGGTGAAAAAGTCAATAAAAACGTCTGTCAGCCTCACTTCATGACTTTCCTATGTTTATTTTGAAATTTGGAATTTTAATGTAAACAATCATGTTTAGTATCATAGTCGACACCAGAGATGTGAAAAAAGTCATTGTCACCTTGCCCGTTCAGCTGCAAACATGCGTTTGTCAGAAAAACCACTTTCCCTTGCTCCTAGCGCCTTGAAACTCTCGCAATCGCATTTTCAGCGCCTGAACTGCACATTGCAGGGAGCACACTGCGCTGCTATGGGAAACAAGCCTGTTCCATGAAAAATGATGAAACATGACATGTTAAGTCATTTTTCATCATAAATCAGCCTTTTCACGTTTGTTATGACATTTTACACTTTAATATAAACAATCATATTTTTTTTCATAATTCAGCCAAAAAAGGTGAAAAAGTCAATAAAAACGTCTGTCAGCCTCACTTCATGACTTTCCTATGTTTATTTTGAAATTTGGAATTTTAATGTAAACAATCATGTTTAGTATCATAGTCGACACCAGAGATGTGAAAAAAGTCATTGTCACCTTGCCCGTTCAGCTGCAAACATGCGTTTGTCAGAAAAACCACTTTCCCTTGCTCCTAGCGCCTTGAAACTCTCGCAATCGCATTTTCAGCGCCTGAACTGCACATTGCAGGGAGCACACTGCGCTGCTATGGGAAACAAGCCTGTTCCATGAAAAATGATGAAACATGACATGTTAAGTCATTTTTCATCATAAATCAGCCTTTTCACGTTTGTTATGACATTTTACACTTTAATATAAACAATCATATTTTTTTTCATAATTCAGCCAAAAAAGGTGAAAAAGTCAATAAAAACGTCTGTCAGCCTCACTTCATGACTTTCCTATGTTTATTTTGAAATTTGGAATTTTAATGTAAACAATCATGTTCAGTATCATAGTCGACACCAAAGATGTGAAAAAAGTCATTGTCACCTTGCCCGTTCAGCCGCAAACATGCGTTTGTCAGAAAAACCACTTTCCCTTGCTCCTAGCGCCTTGAAACTCTCGCAATCGCATTTTCAGCGCCTGAACTGCACATTGCAGGGAGCACACTGCGCTGCTATGGGAAACAAGCCTGTTCCATGAAAAATGATGAAACATGACATGTTAAGTCATTTTTCATCATAAATCAGCCTTTTCACGTTTGTTATGACATTTTACACTTTAATATAAACAATCATATTTTTTTTCATAATTCAGCCAAAAAAGGTGAAAAAGTCAATAAAAACGTCTGTCAGCCTCACTTCATGACTTTCCTATGTTTATTTTGAAATTTGGAATTTTAATGTAAACAATCATGTTTAGTATCATAGTCGACACCAAGATGTGAAAAAAGTCATTGTCACCTTGCCCGTTCAGCCGCAAACATGCGTTTGTCAGAAAAACCACTTTCCCTTGCTCCTAGCGCCTTGAAACTCTCGCAATCGCATTTTCAGCGCCTGAACTGCACATTGCAGGGAGCACACTGCGCTGCTATGGGAAACAAGCCTGTTCCATGAAAAATGATGAAACATGACATGTTAAGTCATTTTTCATCATAAATCAGCCTTTTCACGTTTGTTATGACATTTTACACTTTAATATAAACAATCATATTTTTTTTCATAATTCAGCCAAAAAAGGTGAAAAAGTCAATAAAAACGTCTGTCAGCCTCACTTCATGACTTTCCTATGTTTATTTTGAAATTTGGAATTTTAATGTAAACAATCATGTTCAGTATCATAGTCGACACCAAAGATGTGAAAAAAGTCATTGTCACCTTGCCCGTTCAGCCGCAAACATGCGTTTGTCAGAAAAACCACTTTCCCTTGCTCCTAGCGCCTTGAAACTCTCGCAATCGCATTTTCAGCGCCTGAACTGCACATTGCAGGGAGCACACTGCGCTGCTATGGGAAACAAGCCTGTTCCATGAAAAATGATGAAACATGACATGTTAAGTCATTTTTCATCATAAATCAGCCTTTTCACGTTTGTTATGACATTTTTCACTTTAATATAAACAATCATATTTTTTTTCATAATTCAGCCAAAAAAGGTGAAAAAGTCAATAAAAACGTCTGTCAGCCTCACTTCATGACTTTCCTATGTTTATTTTGAAATTTGGAATTTTAATGTAAACAATCATGTTCAGTATCATAGTCGACACCAAAGATGTGAAAAAAGTCATTGTCACCTTGCCCGTTCAGCCGCAAACATGCGTTTGTCAGAAAAACCACTTTCCCTTGCTCCTAGCGCCTTGAAACTCTCGCAATCGCATTTTCAGCGCCTGAACTGCACATTGCAGGGAGCACACTGCGCTGCTATGGGAAACAAGCCTGTTCCATGAAAAATGATGAAACATGACATGTTAAGTCATTTTTCATCATAAATCAGCCTTTTCACGTTTGTTATGACATTTTACACTTTAATATAAACAATCATATTTTTTTTCATAATTCAGCCAAAAAAGGTGAAAAAGTCAATAAAAACGTCTGTCAGCCTCACTTCATGACTTTCCTATGTTTATTTTGAAATTTGGAATTTTAATGTAAACAATCATGTTTAGTATCATAGTCGACACCAGAGATGTGAAAAAAGTCATTGTCACCTTGCCCGTTCAGCCGCAAACATGCGTTTGTCAGAAAAACCACTTTCCCTTGCTCCTAGCGCCTTGAAACTCTCGCAATCGCATTTTCAGCGCCTGAACTGCACATTGCAGGGAGCACACTGCGCTGCTATGGGAAACAAGCCTGTTCCATGAAAAATGATGAAACATGACATGTTAAGTCATTTTTCATCATAAATCAGCCTTTTCACGTTTGTTATGACATTTTACACTTTAATATAAACAATCATATTTTTTTTCATAATTCAGCCAAAAAAGGTGAAAAAGTCAATAAAAACGTCTGTCAGCCTCACTTCATGACTTTCCTATGTTTATTTTGAAATTTGGAATTTTAATGTAAACAATCATGTTTAGTATCATAGTCGACACCAGAGATGTGAAAAAAGTCATTGTCACCTTGCCCGTTCAGCTGCAAACATGCGTTTGTCAGAAAAACCACTTTCCCTTGCTCCTAGCGCCTTGAAACTCTCGCAATCGCATTTTCAGCGCCTGAACTGCACATTGCAGGGAGCACACTGCGCTGCTATGGGAAACAAGCCTGTTCGATGAAAAATGATGAAACATGACATGTTAAGTCATTTTTCATCATAAATCAGCCTTTTCACGTTTGTTATGACATTTTACACTTTAATATAAACAATCATATTTTTTTTCATAATTCAGCCAAAAAAGGTGAAAAAGTCAATAAAAACGTCTGTCAGCCTCACTTCATGACTTTCCTATGTTTATTTTGAAATTTGGAATTTTAATGTAAACAATCATGTTTAGTATCATAGTCGACACCAGAGATGTGAAAAAAGTCATTGTCACCTTGCCCGTTCAGCTGCAAACATGCGTTTGTCAGAAAAACCACTTTCCTTGCTCCTAGCGCCTTGAAACTCTCGCAATCGCATTTTCAGCGCCTGAACTGCACATTGCAGGGAGCACACTGCGCTGCTATGGGAAACAAGCCTGTTCCATGAAAAATGATGAAACATGACATGTTAAGTCATTTTTCATCATAAATCAGCCTTTTCACGTTTGTTATGACATTTTACACTTTAATATAAACAATCATATTTTTTTTCATAATTCAGCCAAAAAAGGTGAAAAAGTCAATAAAAACGTCTGTCAGCCTCACTTCATGACTTTCCTATGTTTATTTTGAAATTTGGAATTTTAATGTAAACAATCATGTTCAGTATCATAGTCGACACCAAAGATGTGAAAAAAGTCATTGTCACCTTGCCCGTTCAGCCGCAAACATGCGTTTGTCAGAAAAACCACTTTCCCTTGCTCCTAGCGCCTTGAAACTCTCGCAATCGCATTTTCAGCGCCTGAACTGCACATTGCAGGGAGCACACTGCGCTGCTATGGGAAACAAGCCTGTTCCATGAAAAATGATGAAACATGACATGTTAAGTCATTTTTCATCATAAATCAGCCTTTTCACGTTTGTTATGACATTTTACACTTTAATATAAACAATCATATTTTTTTTCATAATTCAGCCAAAAAAGGTGAAAAAGTCAATAAAAACGTCTGTCAGCCTCACTTCATGACTTTCCTATGTTTATTTTGAAATTTGGAATTTTAATGTAAACAATCATGTTTAGTATCATAGTCGACACCAGAGATGTGAAAAAAGTCATTGTCACCTTGCCCGTTCAGCTGCAAACATGCGTTTGTCAGAAAAACCACTTTCCCTTGCTCCTAGCGCCTTGAAACTCTCGCAATCGCATTTTCAGCGCCTGAACTGCACATTGCAGGGAGCACACTGCGCTGCTATGGGAAACAAGCCTGTTCCATGAAAAATGATGAAACATGACATGTTAAGTCATTTTTCATCATAAATCAGCCTTTTCACGTTTGTTATGACTTTTTTCACTTTAATATAAACAATCATATTTTTTTTCATAATTCAGCCAAAAAAGGTGAAAAAGTCAATAAAAACGTCTGTCAGCCTCACTTCATGACTTTCCTATGTTTATTTTGAAATTTGGAATTTTAATGTAAACAATCATGTTTAGTATCATAGTCGACACCAGAGATGTGAAAAAAGTCATTGTCACCTTGCCCGTTCAGCTGCAAACATGCGTTTGTCAGAAAAACCACTTTCCCTTGCTCCTAGCGCCTTGAAACTCTCGCAATCGCATTTTCAGCGCCTGAACTGCACATTGCAGGGAGCACACTGCGCTGCTATGGGAAACAAGCCTGTTCCATGAAAAATGATGAAACATGACATGTTAAGTCATTTTTCATCATAAATCAGCCTTTTCACGTTTGTTATGACATTTTACACTTTAATATAAACAATCATATTTTTTTTCATAATTCAGCCAAAAAAGGTGAAAAAGTCAATAAAAACGTCTGTCAGCCTCACTTCATGACTTTCCTATGTTTATTTTGAAATTTGGAATTTTAATGTAAACAATCATTTTTAGTATCATAGTCGACACCAGAGATGTGAAAAAAGTCATTGTCACCTTGCCCGTTCAGCTGCAAACATGCGTTTGTCAGAAAAACCACTTTCCCTTGCTCCTAGCGCCTTGAAACTCTCGCAATCGCATTTTCAGCGCCTGAACTGCACATTGCAGGGAGCACACTGCGCTGCTATGGGAAACAAGCCTGTTCCATGAAAAATGATGAAACATGACATGTTAAGTCATTTTTCATCATAAATCAGCCTTTTCACGTTTGTTATGACATTTTACACTTTAATATAAACAATCATATTTTTTTTCATAATTCAGCCAAAAAAGGTGAAAAAGTCAATAAAAACGTCTGTCAGCCTCACTTCATGACTTTCCTATGTTTATTTTGAAATTTGGAATTTTAATGTAAACAATCATTTTTAGTATCATAGTCGACACCAGAGATGTGAAAAAAGTCATTGTCACCTTGCCCGTTCAGCTGCAAACATGCGTTTGTCAGAAAAACCACTTTCCCTTGCTCCTAGCGCCTTGAAACTCTCGCAATCGCATTTTCAGCGCCTGAACTGCACATTGCAGGGAGCACACTGCGCTGCTATGGGAAACAAGCCTGTTCCATGAAAAATGATGAAACATGACATGTTAAGTCATTTTTCATCATAAATCAGCCTTTTCACGTTTGTTATGACATTTTACACTTTAATATAAACAATCATATTTTTTTTCATAATTCAGCCAAAAAAGGTGAAAAAGTCAATAAAAACGTCTGTCAGCCTCACTTCATGACTTTCCTATGTTTATTTTGAAATTTGGAATTTTAATGTAAACAATCATGTTCAGTATCATAGTCGACACCAAAGATGTGAAAAAAGTCATTGTCACCTTGCCCGTTCAGCCGCAAACATGCGTTTGTCAGAAAAACCACTTTCCCTTGCTCCTAGCGCCTTGAAACTCTCGCAATCGCATTTTCAGCGCCTGAACTGCACATTGCAGGGAGCACACTGCGCTGCTATGGGAAACAAGCCTGTTCCATGAAAAATGATGAAACATGACATGTTAAGTCATTTTTCATCATAAATCAGCCTTTTCACGTTTGTTATGACATTTTACACTTTAATATAAACAATCATATTTTTTTTCATAATTCAGCCAAAAAAGGTGAAAAAGTCAATAAAAACGTCTGTCAGCCTCACTTCATGACTTTCCTATGTTTATTTTGAAATTTGGAATTTTAATGTAAACAATCATGTTTAGTATCATAGTCGACACCAGAGATGTGAAAAAAGTCATTGTCACCTTGCCCGTTCACCCGCAAACATGCGTTTGTCAGAAAAACCACTTTCCCTTGCTCCTAGCGCCTTGAAACTCTCGCAATCGCATTTTCAGCGCCTGAACTGCACATTGCAGGGAGCACACTGCGCTGCTATGGGAAACAAGCCTGTTCCATGAAAAATGATGAAACATGACATGTTAAGTCATTTTTCATCATAAATCAGCCTTTTCACGTTTGTTATGACATTTTTCACTTTAATATAAACAATCATTTTTTTTTTCATAATTCAGCCAAAAAAGGTGAAAAAGTCAATAAAAACGTCTGTCAGCCTCACTTCATGACTTTCCTATGTTTATTTTGAAATTTGGAATTTTAATGTAAACAATCATGTTCAGTATCATAGTCGACACCAAAGATGTGAAAAAAGTCATTGTCACCTTGCCCGTTCAGCCGCAAACATGCGTTTGTCAGAAAAACCACTTTCCCTTGCTCCTAGCGCCTTGAAACTCTCGCAATCGCATTTTCAGCGCCTGAACTGCACATTGCAGGGAGCACACTGCGCTGCTATGGGAAACAAGCCTGTTCCATGAAAAATGATGAAACATGACATGTTAAGTCATTTTTCATCATAAATCAGCCTTTTCACGTTTGTTATGACATTTTACACTTTAATATAAACAATCATATTTTTTTTCATAATTCAGCCAAAAAAGGTGAAAAAGTCAATAAAAACGTCTGTCAGCCTCACTTCATGACTTTCCTATGTTTATTTTGAAATTTGGAATTTTAATGTAAACAATCATGTTTAGTATCATAGTCGACACCAGAGATGTGAAAAAAGTCATTGTCACCTTGCCCGTTCAGCTGCAAACATGCGTTTGTCAGAAAAACCACTTTCCCTTGCTCCTAGCGCCTTGAAACTCTCGCAATCGCATTTTCAGCGCCTGAACTGCACATTGCAGGGAGCACACTGCGCTGCTATGGGAAACAAGCCTGTTCCATGAAAAATGATGAAACATGACATGTTAAGTCATTTTTCATCATAAATCAGCCTTTTCACGTTTGTTATGACATTTTACACTTTAATATAAACAATCATATTTTTTTTCATAATTCAGCCAAAAAAGGTGAAAAAGTCAATAAAAACGTCTGTCAGCCTCACTTCATGACTTTCCTATGTTTATTTTGAAATTTGGAATTTTAATGTAAACAATCATTTTTAGTATCATAGTCGACACCAGAGATGTGAAAAAAGTCATTGTCACCTTGCCCGTTCAGCTGCAAACATGCGTTTGTCAGAAAAACCACTTTCCCTTGCTCCTAGCGCCTTGAAACTCTCGCAATCGCATTTTCAGCGCCTGAACTGCACATTGCAGGGAGCACACTGCGCTGCTATGGGAAACAAGCCTGTTCCATGAAAAATGATGAAACATGACATGTTAAGTCATTTTTCATCATAAATCAGCCTTTTCACGTTTGTTATGACTTTTTTCACTTTAATATAAACAATCATATTTTTTTTCATAATTCAGCCAAAAAAGGTGAAAAAGTCAATAAAAACGTCTGTCAGCCTCACTTCATGACTTTCCTATGTTTATTTTGAAATTTGGAATTTTAATGTAAACAATCATGTTAGTATCATAGTCGACACCAGAGATGTGAAAAAAGTCATTGTCACCTTGCCCGTTCAGCTGCAAACATGCGTTTGTCAGAAAAACCACTTTCCCTTGCTCCTAGCCCTTGAAACTCTCGCAATCGCATTTTCAGCGCCTGAACTGCACATTGCAGGGAGCACACTGCGCTGCTATGGGAAACAAGCCTGTTCCATGAAAAATGATGAAACATGACATGTTAAGTCATTTTTCATCATAAATCAGCCTTTTCACGTTTGTTATGACATTTTCACTTTAATATAAACAATCATATTTTTTTTCATAATTCAGCCAAAAAAGGTGAAAAAGTCAATAAAAACGTCTGTCAGCCTCACTTCATGACTTTCCTATGTTTATTTTGAAATTTGGAATTTTAATGTAAACAATCATTTTTAGTATCATAGTCGACACCAGAGATGTGAAAAAAGTCATTGTCACCTTGCCCGTTCACCCGCAAACATGCGTTTGTCAGAAAAACCACTTTCCCTTGCTCCTAGCGCCTTGAAACTCTCGCAATCGCATTTTCAGCGCCTGAACTGCACATTGCAGGGAGCACACTGCGCTGCTATGGGAAACAAGCCTGTTCCATGAAAAATGATGAAACATGACATGTTAAGTCATTTTTCATCATAAATCAGCCTTTTCACGTTTGTTATGACATTTTACACTTTAATATAAACAATCATATTTTTTTTCATAATTCAGCCAAAAAAGGTGAAAAAGTCAATAAAAACGTCTGTCAGCCTCACTTCATGACTTTCCTATGTTTATTTTGAAATTTGGAATTTTAATGTAAACAATCATGTTCAGTATCATAGTCGACACCAAAGATGTGAAAAAAGTCATTGTCACCTTGCCCGTTCAGCCGCAAACATGCGTTTGTCAGAAAAACCACTTTCCCTTGCTCCTAGCGCCTTGAAACTCTCGCAATCGCATTTTCAGCGCCTGAACTGCACATTGCAGGGAGCACACTGCGCTGCTATGGGAAACAAGCCTGTTCCATGAAAAATGATGAAACATGACATGTTAAGTCATTTTTCATCATAAATCAGCCTTTTCACGTTTGTTATGACATTTTACACTTTAATATAAACAATCATATTTTTTTTCATAATTCAGCCAAAAAAGGTGAAAAAGTCAATAAAAACGTCTGTCAGCCTCACTTCATGACTTTCCTATGTTTATTTTGAAATTTGGAATTTTAATGTAAACAATCATTTTTAGTATCATAGTCGACACCAGAGATGTGAAAAAAGTCATTGTCACCTTGCCCGTTCAGCCGCAAACATGCGTTTGTCAGAAAAACCACTTTCCCTTGCTCCTAGCGCCTTGAAACTCTCGCAATCGCATTTTCAGCGCCTGAACTGCACATTGCAGGGAGCACACTGCGCTGCTATGGGAAACAAGCCTGTTCCATGAAAAATGATGAAACATGACATGTTAAGTCATTTTTCATCATAAATCAGCCTTTTCACGTTTGTTATGACATTTTACACTTTAATATAAACAATCATATTTTTTTTCATAATTCAGCCAAAAAAGGTGAAAAAGTCAATAAAAACGTCTGTCAGCCTCACTTCATGACTTTCCTATGTTTATTTTGAAATTTGGAATTTTAATGTAAACAATCATGTTAGTATCATAGTCGACACCAGAGATGTGAAAAAAGTCATTGTCACCTTGCCCGTTCAGCGCAAACATGCGTTTGTCAGAAAAACCACTTTCCCTTGCTCCTAGCGCCTTGAAACTCTCGCAATCGCATTTTCAGCGCCTGAACTGCACATTGCAGGGAGCACACTGCGCTGCTATGGGAAACAAGCCTTTTCCCATGAAAAATGATGAAACATGACATGTTAAGTCATTTTTCATCATAAATCAGCCTTTTCACGTTTGTTATGACATTTTACACTTTAATATAAACAATCATATTTTTTTTCATAATTCAGCCAAAAAAGGTGAAAAAGTCAATAAAAACGTCTGTCAGCCTCACTTCATGACTTTCCTATGTTTATTTTGAAATTTGGAATTTTAATGTAAACAATCATTTTTAGTATCATAGTCGACACCAAATGTGAAAAAAGTCATTGTCACCTTGCCCGTTCAGCTGCAAACATGCGTTTGTCAGAAAAACCACTTTCCCTTGCTCCTAGCGCCTTGAAACTCTCGCAATCGCATTTTCAGCGCCTGAACTGCACATTGCAGGGAGCACACTGCGCTGCTATGGGAAACAAGCCTGTTCCATGAAAAATGATGAAACATGACATGTTAAGTCATTTTTCATCATAAATCAGCCTTTTCACGTTTGTTATGCTTTTTTCACTTTAATATAAACAATCTTTTTTTTAAAATTTTTTTTTCATATTCAGCCCAATTTTTTTTAAAGGTTTTTGAAAAATCAATAAAAACCCCGTTGGGGTCAGCCCTTCCCTTCAAAAACTTTTTCCCATTTTTTTTTGAAATTGAATTTTTAGGTAACCCAATTTAAAAAGGGGGGTTTAAAAGTTTCCAAAAAAAGTGAAACCAGAAGTTTTTTTAAAAAATTTTTCATTTTTTTCACCTTTTTCCTATTTTTTTTCATAATTCACCCAAAAAAAGGTGAAAAAGTCAATAAAAACGTCTGTCAGCCTCACTTCATGACTTTCCTATGTTTATTTTGAAATTTGGAATTTTAATGTAAACAATCATTTTTAGTATCATAGTCGACACCAAGATGTGAAAAAAGTCATTGTCACCTTGCCCGTTCAGCGCAAACATGCGTTTGTCAGAAAAACCACTTTCCCTTGCTCCTAGCGCCTTGAAACTCTCGCAATCGCATTTTCAGGCCTGAACTGCACATTGCAGGGAGCACACTGCGCTGCTATGGGAAACAAGCCTGTTCCATGAAAAATAAAAACATGTTTAAGTCATTTTTCATCATAAATCAGCCTTTTCACGTTTGTTTGACATTTTACACTTTAATATAAACAATCATATTTTTTTTCATAATTCAGCCAAAAAAGGTGAAAAAGTCAATAAAAACGTCTGTCAGCCTCACTTCATGACTTTCCTATGTTTATTTTGAAATTTGGAATTTTAATGTAAACAATCATGTTTAGTATCATAGTCGACACCAGAGATGTGAAAAAAGTCATTGTCACCTTGCCCGTTCAGCGCAAACATGCGTTTGCAGAAAAACCACTTTCCCTTGCTCCTAGCGCCTTGAAACTCTCGCAATCGCATTTTCAGCGCCTGAACTGCACATTGCAGGGAGCACACTGCGCTGCTATGGGAAACAAGCCTGTTCCATGAAAAATGATGAAACATGACATGTTAAGTCATTTTTCATCATAAATCAGCCTTTTCACGTTTGTTATGACATTTTACACTTTAATATAAACAATCATATTTTTTTTCAAATTCAGCCAAAAAAGGTGAAAAAGTCAATAAAAACGTCTGTCAGCCTCACTTCATGACTTTCCTATGTTTATTTTAAAATTTTGGGAAATTTTTAATGTAAACAATCATGTTTAGTATCATAGTCGACACCAGAGATGTGAAAAAAGTCATTGTCACCTTGCCCGTTCAGCTGCAAACATGCGTTTGTCAGAAAAACCACTTTCCCTTGCTCCTAGCGCCTTGAAACTCTCGCAATCGCATTTTCAGCGCCTGAACTGCACATTGCAGGGAGCACACTGCGCTGCTATGGGAAACAAGCCTTTTCCCATGAAAAATGATGAAACATGACATGTTAAGTCATTTTTCATCATAAATCAGCCTTTTCACGTTTGTTATGACATTTTACACTTTAATATAAACAATCATATTTTTTTTCATAATTCAGCCAAAAAAGGTGAAAAAGTCAATAAAAACGTCTGTCAGCCTCACTTCATGACTTTCCTATGTTTATTTTGAAATTTGGAATTTTAATGTAAACAATCATTTTTAGTATCATAGTCGACACCAAGATGTGAAAAAAGTCATTGTCACCTTGCCCGTTCAGCGCAAACATGCGTTTGTCAGAAAAACCACTTTCCCTTGCTCCTAGCGCCTTGAAACTCTCGCAATCGCATTTTCAGCGCCTGAACTGCACATTGCAGGGAGCACACTGCGCTGCTATGGGAAACAAGCCTGTTCCATGAAAAATGATGAAACATGACATGTTAAGTCATTTTTCATCATAAATCAGCCTTTTCACGTTTGTTATGACATTTTACACTTTAATATAAACAATCATATTTTTTTTCATAATTCAGCCAAAAAAGGTGAAAAAGTCAATAAAAACGTCTGTCAGCCTCACTTCATGACTTTCCTATGTTTATTTTGAAATTTGGAATTTTAATGTAAACAATCATGTTCAGTATCATAGTCGACACCAAAGATGTGAAAAAAGTCATTGTCACCTTGCCCGTTCAGCCGCAAACATGCGTTTGTCAGAAAAACCACTTTCCCTTGCTCCTAGCGCCTTGAAACTCTCGCAATCGCATTTTCAGCGCCTGAACTGCACATTGCAGGGAGCACACTGCGCTGCTATGGGAAACAAGCCTGTTCCATGAAAAATGATGAAACATGACATGTTAAGTCATTTTTCATCATAAATCAGCCTTTTCACGTTTGTTATGACATTTTACACTTTAATATAAACAATCATATTTTTTTTCATAATTCAGCCAAAAAAGGTGAAAAAGTCAATAAAAACGTCTGTCAGCCTCACTTCATGACTTTCCTATGTTTTTTTTGAAATTTGGAATTTTAATGTAAACAATCATGTTTAGTATCATAGTCGACACCAGAGATGTGAAAAAAGTCATTGTCACCTTGCCCGTTCAGCGCAAACATGCGTTTGTCAGAAAAACCACTTTCCCTTGCTCCTAGCGCCTTGAAACTCTCGCAATCGCATTTTCAGCGCCTGAACTGCACATTGCAGGGAGCACACTGCGCTGCTATGGGAAACAAGCCTGTTCCATGAAAAATGATGAAACATGACATGTTAAGCATTTTTCATCATAAATCAGCCTTTTCACGTTTGTTATGACATTTTCACTTTAATATAAACAATCATTTTTTTTTTTCATAATTCAGCCAAAAAAGGTGAAAAAGTCAATAAAAACGTCTGTCAGCCTCACTTCATGACTTTCCTATGTTTATTTTGAAATTTGGAATTTTAATGTAAACAATCATGTTCAGTATCATAGTCGACACCAAAGATGTGAAAAAAGTCATTGTCACCTTGCCCGTTCAGCCGCAAACATGCGTTTGTCAGAAAAACCACTTTCCCTTGCTCCTAGCGCCTTGAAACTCTCGCAATCGCATTTTCAGCGCCTGAACTGCACATTGCAGGGAGCACACTGCGCTGCTATGGGAAACAAGCCTGTTCCATGAAAAATGATGAAACATGACATGTTAAGTCATTTTTCATCATAAATCAGCCTTTTCACGTTTGTTATGACTTTTTTCACTTTAATATAAACAATCATTTTTTTTTTCATAATTCAGCCAAAAAAGGTGAAAAAGTCAATAAAAACGTCTGTCAGCCTCACTTCATGACTTTCCTATGTTTATTTTGAAATTTGGAATTTTAATGTAAACAATCATGTTCAGTATCATAGTCGACACCAAAATGTGAAAAAAGTCATTGTCACCTTGCCCGTTCACCCGCAAACATGCGTTTGTCAGAAAAACCACTTTCCCTTGCTCCTAGCGCCTTGAAACTCTCGCAATCGCATTTTCAGCGCCTGAACTGCACATTGCAGGGAGCACACTGCGCTGCTATGGGAAACAAGCCTGTTCCATGAAAAATGATGAAACATGACATGTTAAGTCATTTTTCATCATAAATCAGCCTTTTCACGTTTGTTTGACATTTTACACTTTAATATAAACAATCATATTTTTTTTCATAATTCACCCAAAAAAAGGTGAAAAAGTCAATAAAAACGTCTGTCAGCCTCACTTCATGACTTTCCTATTTTTATTTTGAAATTTGGAATTTTAATGTAAACAATCATTTTTAGTATCATAGTCGACACCAGAGATGTGAA
Organism: Hemibagrus guttatus; assembly: GCA_033459395.1. Lineage (NCBI taxonomy): Eukaryota > Metazoa > Chordata > Actinopteri > Siluriformes > Bagridae > Hemibagrus > Hemibagrus guttatus. The sequence continues at coordinate 14 of JAUCMX010000173.1, read as the reverse complement.
AAAAGTCATTGTCA
>JAUCMX010000172.1:2500-20246 GCA_033459395.1 Hemibagrus guttatus | reverse complement strand
CCGTTTGATATGTTTCAGACCCACAGTCTGAGACAATCGGCCTCCCTGGGGGTATCTCGTATGGCACAGTCCACTTTTTGGGATCCTTATGAATTTTGGGTAAGATGTAAAATCTCCGTTCTCTCGGTTCCTTATCCCCTTTTAAGTATTGCCCTTGTTTACTATTAATAAACCCTTTGCTTTTTAAGGTGTCTATGATGGAATGAACTATTGGTACTGTTTTTAAATAAATAGGTTCTTTTAATTTTTTATAATAAGTCTTGTCTTTTAATTGACGCTGAACCTCGAATATGTATTGGTCCCTACCCATAATCACCACCGAACTACCTTTATCCGCAGGCTTAATAACTATGTGTTTATTATGTCTTAAATCTCTAAGTGCTATCAATTCCTCTTGTGTTAAATTTGGCTCCTCTTTATGAAATTTGAATTCTTTTCGGAAATCTTCCTGATCTTTAGTCACTAACAACCCAATTTCCTCTGGTAAATCATATGGTGGTGGTATCCAAACTGACTTTGGCATAAATGGAGCCAGTCCTGTCCCATCATTATTACCATCATCCTTGAAGAACACTGCTAATTTAACTTTTCTATGATAATCTTGAATATCTAATTGCAATTGGTTCTTTTGATCCTTACCTATGTTTACTGTTGGTATGAAGGTCAACCCCCTATTCAAGAGGTCGAGCTGCCCCTTAGTGGGATGGAAATTCTTTGCCAATATGATGACATTTTGAGAAGAAAGGGGTTGAGACCCCTCCTGCCCCTCCTCTGGAAGGCTTATGGGGCTTCTAAGTTTAAAAATGCCACCCAATGGTCAAAAATAGCTTGAGCCGTGTCTCTCGTCCAGTGCAGATGGTCATTCTCTGTTTGGAACTTCGCCTTATCCAGGGCTTCGATAAACGGCATGTTCCTGGAGATGTGTGCATTCAGTTTGTGAAGGGTCTCCCGTTCCCGCACGGGTAGGGAAGCTGAGTAATTGACCATTGGGATCCAAATCTCGGCATCTGGAAACTTCCTCTTCGCACTCCTTACTGCCGCTTGCATTTGCTTGATGGTAGTTTCCTTAGCCTTCTGTGCTCGGCTATTTAATCCAAATGCCAACACTACCTTCTCCACCTGAACCTGGCTGGTCGCCTTTGCCATTACGGCCTCAGCGTGTCGAAAACCTGCTCCTGGATAACTATCTATTTGCAGGTCTGGAATGGAGTGTGATGGAAATCGAGACAGATTGGAATCCCCAATGATGATCCATTTTTTCATGACACTTAAATCCCAATCCTCTAACTTACGATCCGTGTTAATATGCCTAGTGGGTTTATACATGTGGGGTTTTGGAGTGGAAGTGTGACCTACCGCTGAGTCTTGAGAGATTGGATCTTGCAGGTCTACACAGAGATCTATTGATCTCTCATCCCTGTGTACCTGGACCGAGTGCAGTAGAACTTGGGGCTTCAATGATGGGGTTTCATCCAGATCCAATAACTGATCTGCTTCCCACAGAAAGGGCTCCTCTGTTCCCATCCTCCCTTGTTCCTTGTCTGTTTCCATTGTGATAACTTGTAATTCTTCCTGTTGCCCCCCTATTTCTAAATCCCTACTTGGATCCCCCTGTGGATTTTGCACTTGAGACCTCCTTAAGGTCCTCTGTTGTTTAGCAGAAACCCGCCCCCCCCAGGAAATGTCTTTCTGTTCCCCGTCTTCTGCCCCTTCCCATTTCACTGGGCCGTCAGCCCTCTGTTCTGTCATAGTGGCCACCGTACACGTAACCCGGGGTACTGGTGGAGCTTTTGTTTGACTTATTTTTGTTGTTGTTCTTTGTTGCGGAGGAGCTTTCTGTTTCAAAGCCCCCGGTACTGGGTCTGAGGGGATCTCTACTATTTCCTCCAGAAATTGTGTCTGGGATGCTGAGAGCACCACTCCATGTCCCCTTCTTGTTCTCTGAACTTCTTCCTGTTGGAGATCACCCTCAGCGTCTACACTTACCCCATCTCGTTCTCCCTCAGTCTCCCCACAAGACATGATCAAGGCCTCCGCATGATCCAGGACCTCCTGTGTTATCCTGGGCAGATTTCGTCTGGCCCACCTCGTGGCCACCTCAAAAGCAGCCTTCCAATCAGGGTCAAACTGCTTTGTCAGATCTTTCAACATGTTCTCCAATCCATCCCTATAATGATCTTGCAGAATGATCAAAGTGTTGTAGCCCCAGTTCTTAGCATTTCCCACTATCATATCCATAGTTTTTTCAGTTGGAACTGCTGGCTTTATCATGGAGGCCAAGATGTCCACCATACGAGCGATCATCCGTGGACCTGGTTGATCTGGCTCTGGAGTCACATTTTGTAAATGGTGCACCATTTTGATAATCTTGTACAGGGAACGCACCAGTTTTGCAAACTTGGGATCAGTTGGTGGAACCTGTTGTTGTCTAGGTATGGTGAGCTGTCTGCGTTGCCAGCTCACATCACCTGGGTTATAGGGCCCGTAAGTACGGCCCCGCCGTGGTTGGGGATTAGACTGGCGGACCACATCCGCATAAGATCTCCTTTGGGGTCCCGAATAAGATCCCGTTTGGGGTCCCAAATGTGTCGGTGGCACCGGGAGCCGAGCAGGAACAGGAAAAACCAAGGGAGGCACAGGCCGGTTAGGGAAAAAGTAAGGAACCGGTACCCCCTCGCGAGGGACCGGAAATGCACGGGCCATCCCCCGGGATCCTGCTCTCCGTCGATCCCCGGGCCCTGTTGGCTTAAAAGTGTTGCGGGGATACTGTCCCCGTTGTCTGTAGTGGACCTCCGTCCACTGTTCCTGAGCTCTGTAGCTCATGCTTGTAGTGTTTCAATTTTTATCTTTTTATTTAAAGATATGAGATTATTAATTAAAGATATAAATTTTTATGTATATATGAAAGAAACCTTTTTAATTATATAAAATAAAATGAAATGAATAAAGTTTTAATTGTTTTAAATAAAAAATCAAGTCAAAATGCAACCAAAAAACTCCCAAAAAAAAGGCTGTGCCCTGTCGCGACGTTTCGACCTATGAGGTCTTCTTCAGGCAAGGGCACAATGTAAAAAGACTGGCTAAGGCTTTAAGAAACTGAAAATGATGTTTCTCCGACCACAGTCAAAGCAGAAATGAGAAAAGTCTGTTCCTCCCATCTATATATGTACAAACTAAAATATAGTCCCTCCCACTTTAATTCTGTTTAATAGTTTTTTATTTTTTTAGTTCTTTTTTTAATATTTTTTATGTTCTTTTTTATTTTTTTATTTTTTATTTCAAACACTTACATACATCTACATCCCCATATATACAACTCCTATTTAGGGTTAGAAAATGTTAAAGAAAAAGTCCCCAAATTTAGGATTAAGAATTAGGGTTAGAAATTAAATCAACCAATTGGGGTTAGGGGTTGGGGTTGAAGGTTGAGGTTAGGGTTAAGGGATAGGGATGAGGTTAGGGTTAAGGGATGGGGTTAGGGTTGGAGATTAGGGTTAGGGTTAGAGATTGAGGTTAGGGTTAGGGTTAGGGTTGGAGGTTAGGGTCAGGGTTAGGGTTGGGGATGAGGTTAGGGTTAAGGGATGGGGTTGGAGGTTAGGGTTAAGGGAGGGGGTTAGGGTTATGGGGTGAGATTAGGGTTAGGGTTAGGGTTAGGGTTAGAGATTGCGGTTAGGGTTGGAGGTTAGGGTTAGTGTTGGAGGTTAGGGTTAGGGTTGGGGTTAGGGTTATGGGGTAAGGTTAGGGTTAGGGTTGGAGGTTAGGGTTAGTTTTGGAGGTTAGGGTCAGGGTTAGGGTTATGGGGTGAGGTTAGGGTTGGCGGTTAGGGTTAGGGTTAGAGATTGAGGTTAGGGTTAGGGTTAGGGTTGGAGGTTAGGGTTGGCAGAAAGGGGTTAGGTCTTGAGGTTGGGGTTGGGGTTAGGACTGGAGTTGAAGGTTAGGGTTAAGATTTGAAAAACAACCAAACATAATATAATAAATTAAGTTGGGTTTAAAGTAACCCACGTGCAACCTGAGGTTAGGGTCCCAAATGAATCAGAGGGTAGGGATCTGTGGGGGATTCCCTTACTCACCTGTGCTCTGCCTGCGATACGGATTTTAATTAAATTTAAGATTAAGACCCAGTGGTTCTCGTGTTTGCAATCTATAAATCCACTGTCTTTCCAGGGTCTTTCTTTGTTTTTCTGTCCAACATAAATTACTTTGTATACCTGCCACTCTAAGCGCCTGTATGCCATGTAAAATAAAATGTTTAACCAAGGGAGTATGCGTTTCTTTTTTATGTTTAATAATGTACCTATGTTGCCACATTCTTGTTCTGATTGAATTCTTTGTTTCTCCAACATATTGCTTACCACACTTTGAACAAAAAATAATATAAACACAATTCTGAGTTTGTGGCGTAAATTTCTGATCAATTTTGTAAATTGTCTTGTTTGTTCTATTCTTAACATATGTCAAGACTGAAAACGAATCCATCTTGAGTCTACCAATGACCCGTTGCACCGGTTCTAATTTGGCTCTAACCAAATAATCTCTTAAGTTCTTGTTTTTCCTGTATGCTGAAATAACCTGATGATCTCTCAAAACTCCTGTGTTGCTTATAAATGCTTCATAATTGTCTTTCATCTTCCTGTTTAGAGTTTTACTTATGGATGAGTACCGAGTGATCAAAGGGATGATTCTTTTGTCCATCACAGATTTTTCATCCTGAAACGTATTTAAACATTGTCTCAAAAATGACCTAGAATAACCCCTTTTCCTCAAGGCCCCAAATAAAATTTTAACTGCTTCCCAAAAACTGCTTGTCTGAGTACAGATCCTGTGAAAACGTAACAGCTGTGACTTAACTAATCCCTTAAAGGTATGTTTTGGGTGGAAACTGGTCTTAAACAGCAAAGCATGAGTATCCGTTTCTTTAAAAAACACTTTAACATCCAATCTGTTATTCAGCTCGAATACTGGCCCCTTGTAGATTGTAGTGTCTAAAAAATCAATAGATTGATGGTGTGTCATGTGTTTCAATTTAATTGAAGGGTCATGACTATTGAGAATCCCCATGAATTGTTCAAAATCTTCTTCTGTGTGACACCAAACCCCCCAGATATCATCCAAGTATCTTAAATAATGAAGAGGCCTCTTGGGACATTTTGCAAGAGCCTCCTCTTCCCAGTTTGCCATGAATATATTGGCATATGCGGGGGCAAACTTCTTCCCCATTGCGGTCCCTTTGATTTGTAAATAATATTCCCCATTGAATACGAAATCATTTTTGGTTAGATTAATCTGCAATAATCGTAAAACCTCTTCATCTGGTCTGCTGGGGTTTGGATTTTTTTCAAAAATTCTTTTAACCACTTCCAATCCTGATTGTATGTCTATGTTCGTATACAAGCTATCCACATCTATACTAAAAAACATAGATTGTTTTGGAATTTTCAGATTTTTAACAATCTCAATAAAATGATACGTATCCTTCACATATGAAGGATGAATGACCGCCAACGGATTGAGATGATAGTCTATGAACTCCGCCGTTTGATATGTTTCAGACCCACAGTCTGAGACAATCGGCCTCCCTGGGGGTATCTCGTATGGCACAGTCCACTTTTTGGGATCCTTATGAATTTTGGGTAAGATGTAAAATCTCCGTTCTCTCGGTTCCTTATCCCCTTTTAAGTATTGCCCTTGTTTACTATTAATAAACCCTTTGCTTTTTAAGGTGTCTATGATGGAATGAACTATTGGTACTGTTTTTAAATAAATAGGTTCTTTTAATTTTTTATAATAAGTCTTGTCTTTTAATTGACGCTGAACCTCGAATATGTATTGGTCCCTACCCATAATCACCACCGAACTACCTTTATCCGCAGGCTTAATAACTATGTGTTTATTATGTCTTAAATCTCTAAGTGCTATCAATTCCTCTTGTGTTAAATTTGGCTCCTCTTTATGAAATTTGAATTCTTTTCGGAAATCTTCCTGATCTTTAGTCACTAACAACCCAATTTCCTCTGGTAAATCATATGGTGGTGGTATCCAAACTGACTTTGGCATAAATGGAGCCAGTCCTGTCCCATCATTATTACCATCATCCTTGAAGAACACTGCTAATTTAACTTTTCTATGATAATCTTGAATATCTAATTGCAATTGGTTCTTTTGATCCTTACCTATGTTTACTGTTGGTATGAAGGTCAACCCCCTATTCAAGAGGTCGAGCTGCCCCTTAGTGGGATGGAAATTCTTTGCCAATATGATGACATTTTGAGAAGAAAGGGGTTGAGACCCCTCCTGCCCCTCCTCTGGAAGGCTTATGGGGCTTCTAAGTTTAAAAATGCCACCCAATGGTCAAAAATAGCTTGAGCCGTGTCTCTCGTCCAGTGCAGATGGTCATTCTCTGTTTGGAACTTCGCCTTATCCAGGGCTTCGATAAACGGCATGTTCCTGGAGATGTGTGCATTCAGTTTGTGAAGGGTCTCCCGTTCCCGCACGGGTAGGGAAGCTGAGTAATTGACCATTGGGATCCAAATCTCGGCATCTGGAAACTTCCTCTTCGCACTCCTTACTGCCGCTTGCATTTGCTTGATGGTAGTTTCCTTAGCCTTCTGTGCTCGGCTATTTAATCCAAATGCCAACACTACCTTCTCCACCTGAACCTGGCTGGTCGCCTTTGCCATTACGGCCTCAGCGTGTCGAAAACCTGCTCCTGGATAACTATCTATTTGCAGGTCTGGAATGGAGTGTGATGGAAATCGAGACAGATTGGAATCCCCAATGATGATCCATTTTTTCATGACACTTAAATCCCAATCCTCTAACTTACGATCCGTGTTAATATGCCTAGTGGGTTTATACATGTGGGGTTTTGGAGTGGAAGTGTGACCTACCGCTGAGTCTTGAGAGATTGGATCTTGCAGGTCTACACAGAGATCTATTGATCTCTCATCCCTGTGTACCTGGACCGAGTGCAGTAGAACTTGGGGCTTCAATGATGGGGTTTCATCCAGATCCAATAACTGATCTGCTTCCCACAGAAAGGGCTCCTCTGTTCCCATCCTCCCTTGTTCCTTGTCTGTTTCCATTGTGATAACTTGTAATTCTTCCTGTTGCCCCCCTATTTCTAAATCCCTACTTGGATCCCCCTGTGGATTTTGCACTTGAGACCTCCTTAAGGTCCTCTGTTGTTTAGCAGAAACCCGCCCCCCCCAGGAAATGTCTTTCTGTTCCCCGTCTTCTGCCCCTTCCCATTTCACTGGGCCGTCAGCCCTCTGTTCTGTCATAGTGGCCACCGTACACGTAACCCGGGGTACTGGTGGAGCTTTTGTTTGACTTATTTTTGTTGTTGTTCTTTGTTGCGGAGGAGCTTTCTGTTTCAAAGCCCCCGGTACTGGGTCTGAGGGGATCTCTACTATTTCCTCCAGAAATTGTGTCTGGGATGCTGAGAGCACCACTCCATGTCCCCTTCTTGTTCTCTGAACTTCTTCCTGTTGGAGATCACCCTCAGCGTCTACACTTACCCCATCTCGTTCTCCCTCAGTCTCCCCACAAGACATGATCAAGGCCTCCGCATGATCCAGGACCTCCTGTGTTATCCTGGGCAGATTTCGTCTGGCCCACCTCGTGGCCACCTCAAAAGCAGCCTTCCAATCAGGGTCAAACTGCTTTGTCAGATCTTTCAACATGTTCTCCAATCCATCCCTATAATGATCTTGCAGAATGATCAAAGTGTTGTAGCCCCAGTTCTTAGCATTTCCCACTATCATATCCATAGTTTTTTCAGTTGGAACTGCTGGCTTTATCATGGAGGCCAAGATGTCCACCATACGAGCGATCATCCGTGGACCTGGTTGATCTGGCTCTGGAGTCACATTTTGTAAATGGTGCACCATTTTGATAATCTTGTACAGGGAACGCACCAGTTTTGCAAACTTGGGATCAGTTGGTGGAACCTGTTGTTGTCTAGGTATGGTGAGCTGTCTGCGTTGCCAGCTCACATCACCTGGGTTATAGGGCCCGTAAGTACGGCCCCGCCGTGGTTGGGGATTAGACTGGCGGACCACATCCGCATAAGATCTCCTTTGGGGTCCCGAATAAGATCCCGTTTGGGGTCCCAAATGTGTCGGTGGCACCGGGAGCCGAGCAGGAACAGGAAAAACCAAGGGAGGCACAGGCCGGTTAGGGAAAAAGTAAGGAACCGGTACCCCCTCGCGAGGGACCGGAAATGCACGGGCCATCCCCCGGGATCCTGCTCTCCGTCGATCCCCGGGCCCTGTTGGCTTAAAAGTGTTGCGGGGATACTGTCCCCGTTGTCTGTAGTGGACCTCCGTCCACTGTTCCTGAGCTCTGTAGCTCATGCTTGTAGTGTTTCAATTTTTATCTTTTTATTTAAAGATATGAGATTATTAATTAAAGATATAAATTTTTATGTATATATGAAAGAAACCTTTTTAATTATATAAAATAAAATGAAATGAATAAAGTTTTAATTGTTTTAAATAAAAAATCAAGTCAAAATGAAACCCAAAAAAAACCCCCTAAAAAAAGGCTGTGCCCTGTCGCGACGTTTCGACCTATGAGGTCTTCTTCAGGCAAGGGCACAATGTAAAAAGACTGGCTAAGGCTTTAAGAAACTGAAAATGATGTTTCTCCGACCACAGTCAAAGCAGAAATGAGAAAAGTCTGTTCCTCCCATCTATATATGTACAAACTAAAATATAGTCCCTCCCACTTTAATTCTGTTTAATAGTTTTTTATTTTTTTAGTTCTTTTTTTAATATTTTTTATGTTCTTTTTTATTTTTTTATTTTTTATTTCAAACACTTACATACATCTACATCCCCATATATACAACTCCTATTTAGGGTTAGAAAATGTTAAAGAAAAAGTACCCAAATTTAGGATTAAGAATTAGGGTTAGAAATTAAATCAACCAATTGGGGTTAGGGGTTAGGGTTGAAGGTTGAGGTTAGGGTTAAGGGATAGGGATGAGGTTAGGGTTAAGGGATGGGGTTAGGGTTGGAGATTAGGGTTAGGGTTAGAGATTGAGGTTAGGGTTAGGGTTAGGGTTGGAGGTTAGGGTCAGGGTTAGGGTTGGGGATGAGGTTAGGGTTAAGGGATGGGGTTGGAGGTTAGGGTTAAGGGGGGGGTTAGGGTTATGGGGTGAGATTAGGGTTAGGGTTAGGGTTAGGGTTAGAGATTGCGGTTAGGGTTGGAGGTTAGGGTTAGTGTTGGAGGTTAGGGTTAGGGTTGGGGTTAGGGTTATGGGGTAAGGTTAGGGTTAGGGTTGGAGGTTAGGGTTAGTGTTGGAGGTTAGGGTCAGGGTTAGGGTTATGGGGTGAGGTTAGGGTTGGCGGTTAGGGTTAGGGTTAGAGATTGAGGTTAGGGTTAGGGTTAGGGTTGGAGGTTAGGGTTGGCAGAAAGGGGTTAGGTCTTGAGGTTGGGGTTGGGGTTAGGACTGGAGTTGAAGGTTAGGGTTAAGATTTGAAAAACAACCAAACATAATATAATAAATTAAGTTGGGTTTAAAGTAACCCACGTGCAACCTGAGGTTAGGGTCCCAAATGAATCAGAGGGTAGGGATCTGTGGGGGATTCCCTTACTCGGGGTTAGGGTTAGGGTTAGGGTTAGGGTTAGGGTTAGGGTTAGGGTTAGGGTTAGGGTTAGGTTTGTGGAATATACAATGACTCCCCCCATCACAGCCCAGAAGACTGCGTGGTTGTATAGGGAGACAAGGAAAGTGCACGGGCCGGCGCTTGTTAAGCAATGCTACCGCTCTTGCAAAAGAGGTGATAGCCACTGGACTGAGTGGGTCACAACCTCTTTTATTGCTGCTCATGTGTGTTTTTGGCTAAGTGTGTGGCCTATTCTACTGATTAAAGTTGTTTTTTATTTGTTTTATTTATTTATTTATTTATTTATTTATTCAGAGAGTTTTTGCCCTATGCTAAATTTCAGGACACATCATCAGTAGTGCTCCTCAGATTCTCTGGGTGTTTCGGCCTTTCGTCACTAAACACCCTCCTCTGAGGCGGCCAGCCGCAGGTCGATCACTCCTCGGCTTGTGTCCCATGTCCAATAAAAAAAGTGATTCATATGGTTTGAATACTAGCTAAATAGCTGCTATAAATTAGGTCACCTTAAAATCTGTTGAATAATGTTGTTATAAGCCTAATTCTATAATTTTAAGCCTATTGATTGACCGATCATATATTAATCCTATGTTTAAAATATATTGGTAAATCATATGTTTGATCCATAGTGGCTGAAGCTATCTATCCTACTATTTGTTGTTGTCACTACTGCTCCTATTTAGCTATTTTAATTTAAATTTTAATTACTCTAAATTATGTTTTAGCTAAACTATGAAGATAATAACAGGTGGGTGCGGTGTAGTGCGCCATGGACCGGTGCATGTCGATGCTAATCATCGGTAAGAAGACTTGGCCCCATTTAAGGTCTGTTGGCCTCAGACCACCACCCTGCGTGCTGTCCAAGTGGACCCAGGGAGGCCGGTTTACCTACCTTGCTCTGCCCTGAATGACTCTCGTTAACACCGCAAGGTTTCCCGAGTCACCCGGACAGAGCCTGTGGCCGAGGTCTGTCATCCGAGTGGAATCTAGCTAAATGGCCTTGGCGTCTAGGAGGCCCGTCAGGGTCGCAGACGAGCACCTCTTCGTTAACACCGCAGGGTATCCGAGATGCTCAGAATGTTCCCCTCCTATCTAAACCAGAGGTCCAGAGTGCAGCATGTAAAACACTACCTCCAGATGACTCTGGTCGGGTAGCAATCCAGCGGAGAGCGGCCCTACCTATTCCAACTCTAAACGGAGTTTTGGAATCCTTCAGGCAGCCATCAGGCTTAGGGTTAGGGTTAGGGTTAGGGTTAGGGTTAGGGTTAGGGTTAGGGTTAGGGTTAGGGTTAGGGTTAGGGTTAGGGTTAGGGTTAGGGTTAGGGTTAGGGTTAGGGTTAGGGTTAGGGTTAGGGTTAGGGTTAGGGTTAGGGTTAGGGTTAGGGTTAGGGTTAGGGTTAGGGTTAGGGTTAGGGTTAGGGTTAGGGTTAGGGTTAGGGTTAGGGTTAGGGTTAGGGTTAGGGTTAGGGTTAGGGTTAGGGTTAGGGTTAGGGTTAGGGTTAGGGTTAGGGTTAGGGTTAGGTTAGGGTTAGGGTTAGGGTTAGGGGTTAGGGTTAGGGTTAGGGTTAGGGTTAGGGTTAGGGTTAGGTTTGTGGAATATACAATGACTCCCCCCATCACAGCCCAGAAGACTGCGTGGTTGTATAGGGAGACAAGGAAAGTGCACGGGCCGGCGCTTGTTAAGCAATGCTACCGCTCTTGCAAAAGAGGTGATAGCCACTGGACTGAGTGGGTCACAACCTCTTTTATTGCTGCTCATGTGTGTTTTTTGGCTAAATGTATGGCCTATTCTACTGATTAAGGTTGTTTTTTATTTGTTTTATTTATTTATTTATTTATTTATTTATTTATTTATTTATTCAGAGAATTTTTGCCCTATGCTAAATTTCAGGACACATCATCAGTAGTGCTCCTCAGATTCTCTGGGTGTTTCGGCCTTTCGTCACTAAACACCCTCCTCTGAGGCGGCCAGCCGCAGGTCGATCACCCCTCGGCTTGTGTCCCATGTCCAATCAAAAAAGTGATTCATATGGTTTGAATACTAGCTAGATAGCTGCTATAAATTAGGTCACCTTAAAATCTGTTGAATAATGTTGTCATAAGCCTAATTCTATCATTTTAAGCCTATTGATTGACCGATCATATATTAATCCTATGTTTAAAATATATTGGTAAATCCTATGTTTGATCCATAGTGGCTGAAGCTATCTATCCTACTATTTGTTGTTGTCACTACTGCTCCTATTTAGCTATTTTAACTTAAATTACTCTAAATTATGTTTTAGCTAAACTATGAAGATAATAACAGGTGGGTGCGGTGTAGTGCGCCATGGACCGGTGCATGGTCGATGCTAATCATCGGTAAGAAGACTTGGCCCCATTTAAGGTCTGTTGGCCTCAGACCACCACCCTGCGTGCTGTCCAAGTGGACCCAGGGAGGCCGGTTTACCTACCTTGCTCTGCCCTGAATGACTCTCGTTAACACCGCAAGGTTTCCCGAGTCACCCGGACAGAGCCTGTGGCTGAGGTCTGTCATCCGAGTGGAATCTAGCTAAATGGCCCTGGCGTCTAGGAGGCCCGTCAGGGTCGCAGACGAGCACCTCTTCGTTAACACCGCAAGGTATCCGAGATGCTCAGAATGTTCCCCTCCTATCTAAACCAGAGGTCCAGAGTGCAGCATGTAAAACACTACCTCCAGATGACTCTGGTCGGGTAGCAATCCAGCGGAGAGCGGCCCTACCTATTCCAACTCTAAACGGAGTTTTGGAATCCTTCAGGCAGCCATCAGGCTTCTACTGGGTTGGTTCCCCAAGGGGTGAGGCGTAAGCCCCTCCCCAGCTTGGATTTTGGTGGATTTGGATGGGTTATCCCATCTTTTGGTATAGTTTTATCGAGGACGGTATATTGTTTGTCCTCGGTGGAAAGTTATTAGATGGAAAGGGGAGATTGAGTTGTGCATGGCAAAAAAAACGGGATGTCGATAGCTAGAACGGTTACCGAGATATTAAACGTTTAAAGTTGTCATTTTAATATGGACCAGAATCCTCTCTGTGCATATTTGACACAGACACGGTCCAAACTCATGAATATTCATGAGGTGGTACCTTGTGTAATAATGGTGTGATTACACAGCCATTACAGGTAACAGTGCATGGGGTGGGTTAAGGTTAGGGCTTGGGGTTAGCATCAGGGCTAGCGTTAGCATCTGAGCTAAAGTAGGGTTAGGGTTAGGGTTAGGGTTAGGGTTAGGGTTAGGGTTAGGGTTAGGGTTAGGGTTAGGGTTAGGGTTAGGGTTAGGGTTAGGGTTAGGGTTAGGGTTAGGGTTAGGGTTAGGGTTAGGGTTAGGGTTAGGGTTAGGGTTAGGGTTAGGGTTAGGGTTAGGGTTAGGGGTTTGGGTTAGGGTTAGGGTTAGGGTTAGGGTTAGGGTTAGGGTTAGGGTTAGGGTTAGGGTTAGGGTTAGGGTTAGGGTTAGGGTTAGGGTTAGGGTTAGGGTTAGGGTTAGGGTTAGGGTTAGGGTTAGGGTTAGGGTTAGGGTTAGGGTTAGGGTTAGGGTTAGGGGTTTGGGTTAGGGGTTTGGGTTAGGGTTAGGGTTAGGGTTAGGGTTAGGGTTAGGGTTAGGGTTAGGGTTAGGGTTAGGGTTAGGGTTAGGGTTAGGGTTAGGGTTAGGGTTAGGGTTAGGGGTTAGGGTTAGGGTTAGGGTTAGGGTTAGGGTTAGGGTTAGGGTTAGGGTTAGGGGGGGTTTGGGTTAGGGTTAGGGTTAGGGTTAGGGTTAGGGTTAGGGTTAGGGTTAGGGGTTTGGGTTAGGGTTTGGGTTAGGGTTAGGGTTAGGGTTAGGGTTAGGGTTAGGGTTAGGGTTAGGGTTAGGGTTAGGGTTAGGGTTAGGGTTAGGGTTAGGGTTAGGGTTAGGGTTAGGGTTAGGGTTAGGGTTAGGGTTAGGGTTAGGGTTAGGGTTAGGGTTAGGGTTAGGGTTAGGGTTAGGGTTAGGGTTAGGGTTAGGGTTAGGTTTGTGGAATATACAATGACTCCCCCCATCACAGCCCAGAAGACTGCGTGGTTGTATAGGGAGACAAGGAAAGTGCACGGGCCGGCGCTTGTTAAGCAATGCTACCGCTCTTGCAAAAGAGGTGATGGCCACTGGACTGAGTGGGTCACAACCTCTGTTATTGCTGCTCATGTGTGTTTTTTAGGCTAAATATGTGGCCTATTCTACTGATTAAGGTTGTTTTTTATTTATTTATTTATTTATTTATTTATTTATTTATTTATTTATTTATTCAGAGAGTTTTTGCCCTATGCTAAATTTCAGGACACATCATCAGTAGTGCTCCTCAGATTCTCTGGGTGTTTCGGCCTTTCGTCACTAAACACCCTCCTCTGAGGCGGCCAGCCGCAGGTCGATCACTCCTCGGCTTGTGTCCCATGTCCAATCAAAAAAGTGATTCATATGGTTTGAATACTAGCTAGATAGTTGCTATAAATTAGGTCACCTTAAAATCTGTTGGATAATGCTGTTATAAGCCTAATTCTATCATTTTAAGCCTATTGATTGACCGATCATATATTAATCCTATGTTTAATATATATAGGTGAATCCTATGTTTGATCCATAGTGGCTGAAGCTATCTATCCTACTATTTGTTGTTGTCACTACTGCTCCTATTTAGCTATTTTAATTTAAATTTTAATTATTCTAAATGATGTTTTAGCTAAACTATGAAGATAATAACAGGTGGGTGCGGTGTAGTGCGCCATGGACTGGTGCATGGTCGATGCTAATCATCGGTAAGAAGACTTGCCCCATTTAAGGTCTGTTGGCCTCAGACCACCACCCTGCGTGCTGTCCAAGTGGACCCAGGGAGGCCGGTTTACCTACCTTGCTCTGCCCTGAATGACTCTTGTTAACACCGCAAGGTTTCCTGAGCCATCTGAACAGAGCCTGCGACTAAGGTCAACCAGCTAAGTGAGGTCTAGCTAATTAGCCCTGGAGTCCCATGGTGGACCCGGTAAGGTGTCCAAGACTCCTGGTTGGGTTCCCAACCGAGCACCCCTTCGTTAACACCGCAAGGTATCCAAGATGCTCAGTTGTTTCCCTCCTATCTAAACCAGAGGTCTGGGGTGCGACATGCAATACGCCGCCTCCAGATGACTCTGGTTGGGTAGCAGTCCAGCGGAGGTCTTCCCTAACTCAATCACCCCTCAAGGCGTTGGTACTATTTGGGAAGACATCAAGCTTCTACTGGGCTGAGTCCCCAAGGGTTGAGCATATGTCAGCGGACCGGTTCCTTACCTCACTCCAAAGCTGTTGCTGATGGAATGTTTCCGGGAACCAATCAGGCTTCTACTAACACAGCCGCCCCCCGACCTGGATTTCCATGGATCCGGTCTGGAGAGCCCATGTTTTTGCATACAAATCCTAGGGACGGTGGATTTTTTTCGGGGGGGTCTGTGGTGTTTGGTTCCCCAGAGATAAATGCTAATGGAAAGAGGGGATTTTGGTGTTCATGGCAAAAAAAACCGGGTGTCGATAGCTCAAACGGTTGCTGAGATATTAATGTTTGAAGATGGAAATGTGGAAAAAGACCAGCATCCTCTGTGCGCATATGGAAACAGGTGCCGCCCATTCTCATGGATTTTACGAATATTGATGAGTTTTGGCACCTACCATCCCTGTGAAAGATATGTCCTGGAGTGTGTTTCCCATTGAAAATCCTTGATTGATTTGTCTCCTTATTGGGGCCCGTTCCTGTTGTGGAAACTGGAATGGCTGCCTCGAGAGGCGTGTCCAGCCCCATTATTGTGGTGGTACTGTTGAACAGTTCTTCCTTTGTATTAGCCATGTAGCTACATAGCTATTACCTAGCTATTACATGGCTATTACATGGCTATTATATTGTAATAGCCTGATATTGGTGGCTGGGCCTTGTTTTTTTATTTTTTTATTTTTTTGGGGGGTGGGATTTGTATCGGGGTTATGGTTAGGGTTGGGAATGGGGTTGGCCTCAGGGTCAGGATTAGCATCTGTGCTAGGGTTAGGGTTTCTAGGATTAGAGGATTGGGATTTTAGGGTTAGAGTTGGGGATCGGGTTAGGTAAGGGTTTAAGGTCAGAATTAGGATTTAAGATCAAGGTTAGCATCAGGGCTAGGATTAGCATTAGGCCTGGGGTCAGGATTAAGGATTAGAGAATGAGATTTTTAGGGCTGGGGTTTAGATTAAGGTTAGGATTTGGGTTAGCCTCAGGGTTAGATTTTGGGATAGGGTTAAGGGTTAGCTAGGGTTAGGGTTAGGAGTTGGGGTAGGGTTAGCTAGGGTTGGGGTTAGGTTTTTTGGGTTAGGGTTAGGGTTAAGGTTCGGTTAGAGATTAGCTAGGGTTAGGGTTAGGAGTTGGGTTAGGGTTAGGTTAGAGATTAGCTTAGCTTGGGTTAGGGTTAGGGGTTGGCTAGGGGTTGGGTTAGGTTTAGCTAGGGTTAGGGTTAGGATTTTGGGTTAGGGGTTGGTTAGGGTTAAGGTTAGGTTAGAGATTAGCTAGGGTTAGGGTTAGTTAGGGTTAGGAGTTGGGTTAGGGTTAAGGATCAGAGGGTTGGGATGATAGGGTTAAGGGTTAGGGTTAGGTTAGGGGTTGGGTTAGAGTTAGCTAGGGTTAGGGGTTAGGTGTTAGCTAGGGGTTGGGTTGGGGTTAGCTAGGGTTAGGGGTTAGGGTTAAGGATCAGAGGGTTGGGATGATAGGGTTAAGGGTTAGGTGTTAGCTAGGGGTTGGGTTAGGGTTAACGTTAGGCTAGGTTAGGGGTTAGCTAGAGTTGAGTTGTTGCTTAGGGCTGGGGTTAGCTTCAGAGCTAAGGTAGGGGTAAGGGTTGGGATTTAGGTGTTTTAGCGTTTTAGGGGTGAGGGTTAAGGTTTAGGGATAGGGATGGGGTCAGGGTTAGGGTTTTCTTTTAGGGCTAAAGTAGGAGTAAGGTTTGGGATTTTTTTGTTGGCTGGTCTTATGTTCCTCTACTTTTCTTTTCTTCAGGATTAGGTTTTTGATTTAAGGTTCAAGTTTTGGGGTTTGTGTGGGTGAGTGTTAAAATAATTATAGGGTGGGTTCAGATTTTGAGGAAACCCCGGGTATTTTGCCCTTATGAGTATTCCTCACATCATCATACACCCAAAAACTTTTATTTGACCCATGATGGTTATCAAGAATTTAAACAGCTACTATCATCTTCTAAAAGGTGTTACATACAATGAGACTAGCAAGGGTATTGTACAGGAACAGTATCAAATAGGTTTCAACCTGGTAACAGTCCATTTGTATTGCAGAACTAACTTAGTTATAACAAAGCATAGTATTTCGACAGTTATTACATTTAAAGGTTTTTCCAAGGTGTAGGGTTACACTCGATGGTTTGGGTTCTTTTCAGTGTTTTTGGTTTAGACCATGAGGGAATTGAGTGTTTAGTTTTTTGATCCATTGTCTTTCCTTTGTCTGTCTTTCTTTTGTAGACCAGTTTGGATTGTGTTCTACTGCCAAAATCCTGACCGCCTGGGTCCCATGCCTAAGGAAGTGGGATACAAGGTGGGTATGTTTGTTCTTTTGTTGTCTGATGTTATAGAGGTGGGACGTCAGTCTATATTGGATTGAATTCCTGGTTTCCCCCACATATTGTTTACCGCATTTCTTGCATACAATCAGGTACACACAGTTTTGTTTTTTTAAGGAAATGTTGCGGGGCAAGTGATATGCTTCCCTTGTGGTGGGATTTTTTGCTACCTGGTGAATGGGTAGGGTTTTTTGGACCAGATTAGGGGGATGTAGTTTGCTGCGGACCAGCAGGTCCTTTAGATTGGGGTTCTTTTTAAAGGCAGTTAATACACGGACCCTCGTTCCGAATTCGCTGCCCTCAAAGGTGGTCTGGAAGTTGTGTTTTAAGGCTTTGCCTAGGCAGAGGTTGTACCCAGAGTATTTTAGTGCTATTGGAACAATTAGTTTTGTCTTTTCTTTTTCTTCCCGTTCGACGGGAGGGCCAGTCTTCCAGCTCCTGAGGGTAGATCGGAGGAGGGATCTACTGTATCCCCTGTTACGGAGTGCTTTGAATAGACTTTTGATGGCTTCCTTGAGGTCCCCTTCTTTGGGTACAGA
>JAUCMX010000171.1:0-15000 GCA_033459395.1 Hemibagrus guttatus | reverse complement strand
CTCGCAGTGTTTATAATGATTTATAATCCCACTCGCAGTGTTTATAATGATTTATAATCCCACTCTCTGTGTTTATAATGATTTATAATCCCACTCTCAGTGTTTATAATGATTTATAATCCCACTCTCTGTGTTTATAATGATTTATAATCCCACTCTCTGTGTTTATAATGATGTATAATCCCACTCTCCGGTGTTTATAATGATTTATAATCCCACTCTCAGTGTTTATAATGATTTATAATCCCACTCTCAGTGTTTATAATGATTTATAATCCCACTCGCAGTGTTTATAATGATTTATAATCCCACTCGCAGTGTTTATAATGATTTATAATCCCACTCTCTGTGTTTATAATGATTTATAATCCCACTCTCAGTGTTTATAATGATTTATAATCCCACTCTCTGTGTTTATAATGATTTATAGTCCCACTCTCCAGTGTTTATAATGATTTATAATCCAACTTGCAGTGTTTATAATGATTTATAATCCCACTCTCAGTGTTTATAATGATTTATAATCCCACTCTCAGTGTTTATAATGATTTATAATCCCACTCGCAGTGTTTATAATGATTTATAATCCCACTCTCAGTGTTTATAATGATTTATAATCCCACTCTCAGTGTTTATAATGGTTTATAATCCCACTCCCAGTGTTTATAATCCCACTCTCTGGTGTCACCCAGATGAGGATCATGGTTTCTTCTGTGTCTGGTTCCTCTCAAGGACCTATCCTCACCATCTTCATCTCAGACTTGCTCATTAGGGATAAATATAAATGACATTTTAATCTTTTTTTAATGTTTTATATATATATATATATAGCTGAGTTAAAGTAATATATTGTGACAGCAGCAGCATGGACAGCACTTTATTGCTGAACATGTTCACATTATGCCTCCAAACTAGCAGTACATCGAAGATGGATGTATTTAACTTGCTCTGGTTTTCCCCACATTCACACCAGGCTCACAGAAACATGTGGAGGTGTGAATGTGGGTTTTATGGTGAACCTGCTGTGCAACAACATCACATTCTGGCTCCTGACTAACAGGAGAGGAACCTGATGTGGTCTCCTGCTGCTAAGGCTCATCCATCTCAGGGTTTGATGTGTGGTGTGTTTGGAGATGGTTTTCCGCTCATCAGGGATGTAAGAGTGATTATTTGAGTTACTGTAGCCATCTTGAACTTTCTCAACATTTGTTTGCAGTATTATCTCTCTAAAATCTCGTCTTTATTTACTTCCTTATCCAGAAGATTGTTTGTGAGGATGTGCCTCAGGAAGTAGCTGTTCTGTTTAAAACATGACACCTATATACAGTGTGTGTGTGTGTGTGTGTGTGTGTGTGTGTGCGCGCATGTGTGTGTGTGCACGTGTGTGTGTTTTGGACTCCTTTGGTGGCAGTCTGCCAGAATTAAAAAGCTTACAGCAGATTCGTGTGGCAGAAGGTGTTGTGTTGACAGACGTGCTCTGATAATCAGGTCTATCAGGTTTTCCTTACACTTTAAACAGCTTTAATCTTCCCCAGAAGCAGAGCAGAGCCTGGGAATGTACACTGTAGCTCTGTAGCTCAGGTCTGTAGTGACAGTAGTGACTGCAGTACAGTGAAAAAAACAATGTCTAATGAGAGAAATCTGTTAGAAATTACTTAAAAATATTAAAAAGTGGCACACATACACACACACATCCCTACACACATCCCTACACACATACTCACACACACACATCTCTACACACATCCCTACACACATACTCACACACACACATCCCTACACACATCCCTACACACATACTCACACACACACATCCCTACACACATCCCTACACACATACTCACACACACACATCTCTACACACATCCCTACACACATCCCTACACACATACTCACACACACACATCCCTACACACATCCCTACACACATACTCACACACACACATCTCTACACACATCCCTACACACATCCCTACATACATCCATACACACATACTCACACACACATCTCCACACACATCCCTACACACATCCCTACACACATACTCACAGACACACATCTCTACACACATCCCTACACACATACACACATGCCTACACACATCCCTACACACATACACATCCCTACACACATCCCTACACACATACTCACACACACACATCTCTACACACATCCCTATACACATACACATCTCTACACACATATACACATCCCTACACACATACACACAGCTCTACACACATACACATCCCTACACACATACTCACACACACACACATCTCTACACACATCCCTACACACATATACACAGCCCTACACACATACTCACACACACACACATCTCTACACACATCCCTACACACATATACACAGCCCTACACACATACACATCCCTATACACATACACATCCCTACACACATACACACATCCCTACACACATACACATCCCTACACACATACTCACACACACACATCTCTACACACATACACACATCCCTACACACATACACATCCCTACACACATCCCTACACACATACTCACACACACACATCTCTACACACATACACACATCCCTACACACATACACATCCCTACACACATCCCTACACACATACTCACACACACACATCTCTACACACATACACATCCCTACACACATACACACATCCGTACACACATACACATCCCTATACACATACACACATCTCTATACACATACACACATCCCTACACACATACACACAGACCTACACACATACACACATCCCTACACACATACACACAGACCTACACACATACACACAGACCTACACACATACACACATCCCTACACACATACACACATCCCTACACACATACACACAGACCTACACACATCCCTACACACATACACACAGCTCTACACACATACACACAGCTCTACACACACACACATCCCTACACACATACTCACACACACACACACATCTCTACACACATCCCTACACACATATACACAGCCCTACACACATACACATCCCTATACACATACACATCCCTACACACATCCCTACACACATACTCACACACACACACATCTCTACACACATCCCTACACACATATACACAGCCCTACACACATACACATCCCTACACACATACACACATCCCTACACACATACACATCCCTACACACATACTCACACACACACATCTCTACACACATACACACATCCCTCCACACATACACATCCCTACACACATCCCTACACACATACTCACACACACACATCTCTACACACATACACACATCCCTACACACATACACACATCCGTACACACATACACATCCCTATACACATACACACATCCCTATACACATACACACATACACACAGACCTACACACATACACACATCCCTACACACATACACACAGACCTACACACATACACACATCCCTACACACATACACACAGACCTACACACATACACACATCCCTACACACATACACACAGACCTACACACATACACACAGACCTACACACATACACACATCCCTACACACATACACACATCCCTACACACATACACACATCCCTACACACATACACACAGACCTACACACATACACACATCCCTACACACATACACACAGCTTTACACACACACACACAGCTCTACACACATACACACACCTCTACACACATACACATCCCTACACACATACCCACAGCTCAACACACATACACACAGCCCTACACACATCCCTACACACATACACACAGCTCTACACACAGCCCTGTACACCTCCCTGCTTGTCTGTGTTGTATACTTTGACCGTGTTTTTGTACATTAATCATGCTCACGTGCTGACATTCAGTAAATTGTTCTGCTCTTTAGGGTCGAATGCAAATTCTATCTAATTGTTAGTGGAACATTGTCCTCCTGTGAGGAATGACAGCCATGTAGTGATTATTTACAATGGCCTGGTGGCATGCGAGTGTGATTCTGCTTTTGGGATTGGCCTGAAAACATCACACATTACACTAATTACATTAATTAATTCTTTTTTTGTCACTGCTGCTCACCTGACCTGTGAGTAAAATTAAAGAATAAACAAAAAACTGTGTCTTATAAAAGAATAGCAAAAACAACATGAGATGAAATGGATGATATGGTGATCTACAGTGTAAGTTCTTATATCTGGAAGCAGTAGTTGTGCGTGTGCTGAGGGATCAGTGGTTTCATCTAAATACATGCTGTGAGATGATTCATACGCTGTGTTACCGTTTATAAGTTTGCTTGCATGTACAGTGGTGTGAAAAAGTGTTGGCCCCCTTCCTGATTTCTTATTTTTTTGCATGTTTGTCACACTTTAATGTTTCAGATAATCAAACACATTTAAATATTAGTCAAAGATAACACAAGTAAACACATCATGCAGTTTTTAAATGAAGGTTTTTATTATTAAGGGAAAACAAAATCCAAAACTACATGGCCCTGTGTGAAAAAGTATTTGCCCCCTAAGCCTAATAACTGGTTGGTCCACCCTTAGCAGCAACAACTGCAATCAAGCGTTTTCCATAACTTGCAATGAGTCTGTTACAGCGCTGTGGAGGAATTTTGGCCCACTCATCTTTGCAGAATTGTTGTAATTCAGCCACATTGGAGGGTTTTCGAGCATGAACCACCTTTTTAAGGTCATGCCACAGCATCTCAATGGGATTGAGGTCAGGACTTTGACTAGGCCACTCCAAAGTCTTCATTTTGTCCTTCTTCAGCCATTCAGAGGTGGACTTGCTGGTGTGTTTTGGATCATTGTCCTGCTGCAGAACCCAAGTTCGCTTCAGCTTGAGGTCACAAACAGATGGCCGGACATTCTCCTTCAGGATTTTTTGGTAGACAGCAGAATTCATGGTTCCATTTATCACAGCAAGTCTTCCAGGTCCTGAAGCAGCAAAACAGCCCCAGACCATCACACTACCACCACCATATTTTACTGTTGGTGTGATGTTCTTTTTCTGAAATGCGGTCTTACTTTTACGCCAGACATAATGGGACACAGACCTTCCAAAAAGTTCCATTTTTGTCTCGTCAGTCCACAGAGTATTTTCCCAAAAGTCTTGGGGATCATCAAGATGTTTTCTGGCAAAACTGAGACGAGCGTTTATGTTCTTTTTGCTCAGCAGCGGTTTTCGTCTCTGCCATGCAAACCATTTTTGCCCAGTCTCTTTCTTATGGTGGAGTCATGAACACTCACCTTAACTGAGGCAAGTGAGGCCTGCAGTTCTTTGGATGTTGTTGTGGGGTCTTTTGTGACCTCCTGGATGAGTTGTCGCTGCGCTCTTGGGGTAATTTTGGTCGGCCGGCCACTCCTGGGAAGGTTCTCCACTGTTCCATGTTTTCACCATTTGTAGATAATGGCTCTCACTGTGGTTCGCGGCAGAAATGGCTTTATAATATTTTCCAGACTGATAGATCAGTAGGTTTGTAACTTCAGCAGGACATTAATCCCAAACACACCAGCAAGTCCACCTCTGAATGGCTGAAGAAAAACAAAATGAAGACTTTGGAGTGGCCTAGTCAAAGTCCTGACCTCAATCCCATTGAGATGCTGTGGCATGACCTTAAAAAGGTGGTTCATGCTCGAAAACCCAAAATTCCTCCACAGCGCTGTAACAGACTCATTGCAAGTTATGGAAAACGCTTGATTGCAGTTGTTGCTGCTAAGGGTGGACCAACCAGTTATTAGGCTTAGGGGGCAAACACTTTTTCACACAGGGCCATGTAGTTTTGGATTTTGTTTTCCCTTAATAATAAAAACCTTCATTTAAAAACTGCATGATGTGTTTACTTGTGTTATCTTTGACTAATATTTAAATGTGTTTGATTATCTGAAACATTAAAGTGGGACAAACATGCAAAAAAATAAGAAATCAGGAAGGGGGCCAACACTTTCACACCACTGTAGATGTTCAGGCTTAAAGGCACATTCTTTAAATGAATGTAAATGAAGCTGGAAAATGAAGCTGCTCAGTAAATGACATACAGCAACAAAAAAACACAAGTTCAGTTTATTTAAACGTCTTTACAAAATGAACAAAGTCACGTTATCAGTAATTCTAAAAATGTTTTCCTCACACCTCCAGGGTATCTGCCCCGTGTGTGTGTGTGTGTGTGTGTGTGTGTGTGTGTGTGTGTGTGTGTGCGTGTGTGTGTTTAGTATATAATGTGTTTGGGCCAGTACAGGGTGCCTTGTGCCTTGAGTGCTCTGGGACAGGCTCCAGTTTCCTTGTGACCCATTTAGTTCATATAACATTTACTATATTATATACTTTACTCATTTACGACATTATACACCAATCAGCCATAACATTATGACCAGCTGCCTAATATTGTGTTGGTCACGCTTTTGCTGCCAAAACAGCCCTGACCCGTCGAGGCATGGACTCCACTAGATCCCTGAAGGTGTGCTGTGGGATCTGGCACCAAGATGTTAGCAGCAGATCCTTTAAGTCCTGTAAGTTGTGAGGTGGAGCCTCCATGGATCGGATTTGTTTGTCCAGCGCATCCCACAGATGGTGAATTGGATTGAGATCTGGGGAATTTGGAGGCGGTGTCAACACCTCAAACTGGTTGTTGTGGTCATCAACCACCCCTGAACCATTTCTGCTTTGTGGCACGGCGCATTATCCTGCTGAAAGAGGCCACAGCCATCAATTCAATTCAATTTCAATTCAATTTTATTTGTATAGCGCTTTTAACAAAGAGCATTGTCTCAAAGCAGCTTTACAGAACATAAAAAAACAATAAACATACAAACAAACAGTCCTAGATGTTAGACAAAATTTTCCCTAGTGAGCGAGCCTGAGGTGACTCAGGCGACTGTGGCAAGGAAAAACTCCCTTAGATGGTATTAGGAAGAAACCTTGAGAGGAACCAGACTCAAAAGGGAACCCATCCTCATCTGGGTGACACACGGAGAGTGTGATATGAACAATGTCCTTTCTGCATTAGTTGTGTGATGCAGATACAGCATGTGTAGAATGTTATGTGTAAAATGTCCACATAGGGTTGGCAGTGCTGCTTTGAATACTCCAGTCCTCAGAAAGCAGAACCCGGCTGGAGCTGGTCCATCTCTGGATGCCACCGGAGCTGGCACAATCTCTGTGTGACTCGGGGATGGGTAGAAGAAGGGAAACAAATGGAAAGGGATTAGCGTAGCTGCTATTCATGATATTAGCAGGCACTAGATGATGATGTGCATTTAATCAGATGTATTGGAGTACAAAGTTATGGGATTTATTAGGTGTATGCCTGGCTAAAGAGATATGTCTTTAGTCTACGTTTGAACTGGGAGACTGTGTCTGAGCCCTGAACACTGTCAGGAAGACTGTTCCAAAGTTTAGGAGCTAAATATGAAAAAGCTCTACCCCCTTTTGTAGACTTTGATATTCTGGGAACTACCAGAAGTCCGGAGTTTCGAGATCTTAGGGAGCGTGATGGATTGTAATGTGTTAGAAGACTGGCTAGATACGTGGGAGCTAAACCATTTAGAGTCTTGTATGTAAGAAGTGCTAGTTTATAATCAATTCTAAACTTAACAGGTAGCCAGTGCAGGGATGATAATATTGGGGTTATATGGTCATACTTTCTTGACCTGGTAAGGACTCTAGCAGCTGCATTCTGGACTAACTGTAGCTTGTTTATTGAGGATGCAGGACAACCACCAAATAACGCATTACAATAATCCAGTCTGGAGGTCATGAATGCGTGAACTAGCTTTTCAGCATCAGATACAGATAAAATGTTCCTAAGCTTGGCGATATTTCTGAGGTGGAAGAAGGCTATTTTTGTAATATCGGAAATATGTTTTTTAAAGGACAAACTGCTGTCTAATATTACGCCCAGGTCTTTCACTGTAGAGCTAGTAGTAATAGAACATCCTTCTAAGTACAGGTTGAATTGTGAGAGCTTCTGTGTACTGGTTTTTGGACCAATCAGTAATATCTCCGTCTTATCAGGATTTAGTAATAGAAAATTATCAGTCATCCAGTCTTTAATATCTTTAACGCACTCTGTTAATCTAGACAGTTTAGATATTTCATCTGGTTTTGATGAGATATATAACTGTGTATCGTCAGCGTAACAATGGAAACTAATCCCATGCCTTCTAATGATGTTGCCTAAGGGAAGCATGTATATTGAGAAAAGCAGCGGTTCTAAAACTGATCCTTGTGGGACCCCATATTTCACTGGCATTACACTGGACATTTCTCCATTTAAATCTACAAAATGGTATCGATCAGACAGGTAGGATCTGAACCATTTTAATGCCTGTCCCTGAATACCTATGTGATTTTGTAAGCGATCTACGAGAATGTTATGATCTAAAGTGTCGAATGCAGCACTAAGATCAAGTAAGACTAATATTGAGATGCAGCCTTGGTCCGAAGCTAAAAACAGGTCATTTGTGATCTTAACTAGTGCAGTTTCTGTGCTATGATGGGGCCTGAAACCTGACTGAAATTCTTCAAGGATATTGTTTTCCTGTAAGAAGGAGCATAATTGAGTAGACACAACCTTTTCTAATATTTTAGATATAAAGGGAAGGTTTGAAATCGGTCTGTAATTTAATAAGTCATTAGGGTCTAGTTTAGGTTTCTTAAGAAGAGGCTTAATAACTGCTAACTTGAAAGGTTTAGGGACGTGACCTAAATATAACGAGGAATTAATAATGTTGAGGAGAGGCTCTCCAGCTGTGTGTATCACTTCTTTCAGTAATCTAGTTGGAATTGGATCTAACAAACACGTTGTTGAATTAGCCGTGGTGATAAGTTTATACAGCTCTTCCTTCCCTATACCTGTAAAGCATTGTAGCCTTAAATGTGGAGCTTTAGGCTGGACTAGATTACCGGATGCTGTCAAAGGTTGAACATCCATTATTTTATTCCTGATACTATCGATTTTGTCGGTGAAAAAGTTCATAAAGTCCTCACTATTAAGCTGTGATGGAGTACTCTCTTCAGATATCTGAGGTTTTGTCAGTCTAGCCACTGTACTAAATAAGAATCTGGGATTGTTTTGGTTTATTTCTATAAGTTTGCTCAAATGCTCAGCCCTAGCAGCTTTTAGAGCCTGTCTATAGTTAGACATACTGTCTTTATACGCAATTCTAAAGACTTCTAATTTAGTTTTTCTCCATTTTCGCTCTAGGTTACGGGTTGCTCTCTTGAGGGCGTGAGTGTGACTATTGTACCATGGTGCAGATGTTTTATCTCTGACCCTTTTTAATCGGATGGGAGCAACAGTGTCTAGTGTGCTGGTGAAAATAGTGCCTATGCTGTTAGTTAATTCATCTAAGTCATCTGTATTTAGGGGTCTGGTGAGAAGTTGAGACAGATCCGGTAGATTACTTGTGAATCTGTCTTTAGTGGTCGGGATAATAGTTCTACCGAGTCGATAACGAGGGGAGATGTGTCTAATATGTTCTACAGGTAGAGTGTACACTAAGAGGTGATGGTCTGTGATATCATCACTTTGAGGTAAAACAGCTATATCAGTGACATCTGTTCCATGTGATATAACTAAATCTAGTGTATGGTTAAAACGATGAGTTGGTCTAGTAATGTTTTGTTTAACCCCAAAAGAATTTAATAAATCCATAAATGCAAGTCCTAAGGCATCATTGGAATCGTCTACATGAATGTTAAAGTCTCCTACAATCAACACTTTGTCATAATTAATCAGTAGGTCTGAGAGTAAATGTGCAAACTCTTTAAGAAAATCGGCGTAGGGCCCCGGGGGTCTATATACGGTGGCCAGCGCAAGATATAGTAGGGATTTTTTATTCATGTCTGTGAGTGTAACATTAAGGACAAGCACTTCGAATGAGTTAAACCTGGGTCCTGTTTTCTGAGTAACGGTAAGAGAGTTGCTATAAATAGTTGCAACACCACCTCCACCACCAGTCTGACGGGGCTCATGCTTATAGCAAAAGCCTGACGGAGTGGACTCATTCAGACTAATGAATTCATTTGGCCTAAGCCAGGTTTCAGTAGAATAGTGTTCAGCCATCAGGGAATAGTGTTTCCATGAAAGGGTGTACATGGTCTGCAACAATGCTTAGGTTGGTGCTACGTGTCAAAGTAACATCCACATGGATGGCTGAACCCAAGGTTTCCCAGCAGAACATTGCCCAAAGCATGACACTGCCTCCGCCGGCTCGCCTTCTTTCCATAGTGCATTCCATGTGTTCCCCAGGTAAGAGACACACACAAACCCGGGCATCCACGTGATGTAAAAGAAAACGTGATTCATCAAACCAGGCCACCTTCTTCCATTGTTCCGTGGTCCAGTTCTGATGCTCACGTGCTAATTGTTGGCACTTTTGGCGGTGCACAGGGGTCAGCACGAGCACCCTGACTGTTCTGTAGCTATGCAGCCCCATACGGAACAAACTGTGATGCACTGTGTATTGTGACACCTTTCTATCAGAACCAGCATTAACTTCTTCAGCAATTTGAGCAACAGTAGCTCGTCTGTTGGATCGGACCACACGGGTCAGCCTTCGCTCCCCACGTGCATCAGTGAGCCTTGACCACCCATGACCCTGTCTCCGGTTCACCACTGTTCCTTCCTTGGACCACTTTTGATAGATACCGATCACTGCAGACCGGAAACACCCCACAAGAGCTTTGGAGATGGCACTAACAGGTGCCATGATGAGGAGATCATCAGTCTTATTCACTTCACCTGGCACTGCTCAGTACGTTATGGTTGATCGGTGCATGATTTAGTTTCATATTTCTTATTTAGTTTATATAACAGATACAGAATCCT
This sequence comes from Hemibagrus guttatus, assembly GCA_033459395.1. Lineage (NCBI taxonomy): Eukaryota > Metazoa > Chordata > Actinopteri > Siluriformes > Bagridae > Hemibagrus > Hemibagrus guttatus. The sequence goes on along the minus strand of JAUCMX010000171.1, from coordinate 4,173 downwards.
CCTACAACATGCATGATGATGTCACATCCTGATGCTTTACAGACTGCACATCCACGCCCCAGTCATTACCCTCATTATGTTCACCTCTGTATCATTAGTATGTTCAGCTAGCATGTTTAAAAACACCTCTGTTTCAGTTTATTATTTGGGTCACACCTCTGTGGTGTTTACCGTTCCCAACCTTATTCTCCTGCTCACTCGTTTTCTTTTTGGACTGAAGTATATCCTCTGCTGTTGACCTCGATTTTGCCTGTTTGGAACCAGTTTATAGTTCATTGTTTCCTTCTGTTCCTAATTTTTTGATCGGTTTTCTACATTTTTTGAAAAGTTCCTATTTATGTGATGCTACAGATAAACAACCTGCATTTGCATCCTGTCCAACCTATTACATGATAACAATAATAATAATAATAATAATAATAATAATAATAATAATAATAATAATAATAAAGAACCACTAAAAGATTCTAAAGCTTCTGGCATCTTTTCAATGAACCCTTCAAAATAGTTTTATATAAAGAACCACTGTGGAGTTCCACATCTGGAGAAAGAGGTTTTTTTTTTTTTTAAATGTTTGTCTTTTGCTTTATATATGAAAGCACCATTAACATGAAGAGTGTGAGTGTTAACTGTTATCTGAACTAACATGGCTGTGTTCATGGAGGTGGCTTGTTGTGTCCGGCCCTTGCCGTCTTTCACATGTAAACACACAAACACTCAAAACAAACCAAAAAATCCTTAAAGAAATGTGTGAAATTAGCATCCAGTTTCCAAACAATGCGGTTGATTTTTCATTTGATTATCTACTCAATTCAATTCAATTCAATTCAATTTGTATCAACAACGGACATGGTCTCAAAGCAGCTTTACAGAAATATAAAAACATGGAATAAAGATTACAAAGTTTAAAATGAAATTTATATTTATCCCTAATGAGCAAGTCTGAGGAGTCAGTGTTGAGGAAAAACTCCCTGAGATGACATGATGAAGAAACCTAGAGAGGAACCAGACTCAGAAGAGAACCACATCCTCATCTGAGTCACCCCGGAGAGTGGGATTATAAATCATGTCCTTTCTACAATTGTGTATAGTCAACTGGACTGTCTGAAAAATATACGTGGAGTTAAATAACATTTAAATGACTGTTTTCCTTATTAAACCTGCCCCATTTACACCCATTACACCCAGTAGCATTAGCAAGGATGCTCATGACAACACTTTAAAGAGCACTCAGACATTCACCTGCTTGCATGTAACATTTCCCACCTGATTATGAATAATGGGCGTGGGAAGGGGTGTTGTGGGCGTGTCTAGGAAATGACTGACAAGAAACCAACACAAATATAAACATTCAGGACTGGAAGACAGATTTCTAACGATTTTTTTATTTTTATTTTGCTCTGGCTCAAAGAATCATTTCTATGTAATAAAAAAAACTGTTGACTACTGCACCTTCAGGTCAGTGCTGTGCGCCTTATTGTTTTATTGATTTGGGGACATTTTTTAATTAGCGTCTGGGTTTCAGTGGTCAATCCCCTCCTCGCCGCTGACAGGTGGAGGCGGAGCCTCAGTGTGTGACGTCACTGCAGGGCTGAAATGCAGCTGGTTTTTAATGTCACGGTCACGGTAGCTGCTGCTGTGGTATCATACAGGTCGTGACACATCGTTAAAGTCAACACAGTTCTACATGTAACAAAAACACACACAAAAAGCATTGTGACTCTAAAGAGCCGTCATTAAATATCCATTTTTCACTGATAGACCTGCTGTGTGAAACCCTGACTGACGAAAGCTACAGAAACTCCTGTTTCCGGTCTGATCAGAGCCGTGGGCTGATTCTGTTGCCTGATGATCGACAGCAGCGTTGCCTTGGCAACGTAAAACATCTTAACCCTTCAGGATTTCCTCGGAGGTTCATGCCTACAAAAAACAGATTAGATAAAAATGTAATTTGAGAATTTATTGTCTGTTTCTTCTAAAGATCTGAAGCGATAACATGCAGGATTATCGCTGAAATCTGCTGAAGATATTAGATTGCCACTGCGGGGATTTTTGTTATTGTTGCTGCAAACACAGGGAGTCGAATGTTGTTAAAAAAAAAAAACGACTTTACAACTAGGAATTACAGCGTTCCTGTGTGTTCACCTTGTAATTACGATATTTCTGACAGGACCGGAAGGCCAGTGTTAGTCCTGGAAATGTTTAGCATTAGAAACGTGTGTGAACATCAGGGTGAAGACCAGGTGGAGTCTTTACCCTGATTATTATTTTCATTTATATGTTCAGAGATTTTATTACATAAGAATCAGTGTGTTGGATATTTGTTGGATTGTATGTGTATTTTTTGTGTAGAGCTGATCGTCTCCATCATAATGCAGTCCGTCTGCTGCTAAAAAACTAAACAAAACTTTACTGAAATAAGTCCTCCTGTTACACATAAAGCAGCTGATAATGAAATGAGTTTAAACTTTAAACTTCTTTAGTATGTTGGATTTTTCTCATCTGCTTTGTGTCCAGAAGGAGGAGCAGTAGAAAAGGTTATGATTTAAGGCTGGGCTTCTGATTGGCCACGCCTCTGCCATGTAATGTGATCGGTATTCTCACACACACACCCACACACACACACACACACACACACACACACACAACATGCTCAGTGGGTGATATCCCGTGTCTCGTCCGAGGTAAGGAACAAAACTCTGTGTGTTCAGCTGTCTTTTGTTTGTTATTAATTATGACTTCATATTTGTGTCTTTTATTCTGCGTTTCTGTGGATTTTTCCATCGGAAGTATTTTAGTGTGGATTTTTTTAGTGTGGATTTTATCAACGCTTAGTCTTCTGAAACAAATCTGTTAGAGAGGAGCAGGAGAATGTTTTACTGTGGTCTAAATGATTGACATTCAGCAGTGAGAGGAATAACCCCAAAGAAATCATTAGTAATAAACTAATGTTATTGTGTGTGTGTTTGTGTACATGTGCATGTGTGTATGTGTGTGATAATGATTTAAAAATGTACAAATTAATATATAACAATTAAAAAAAATAATTATGATTGATTAATGATTATGATATGATTAATAAAATCAAATGAAATAAAATGAAACATTAAAACATAAAACATCAAATAAAATAAAACATTAAAGCTGTGTGTGTGTGTGTGTGTGTGTGTGTGTGTGAGAGAGAGAGAGAGAGAGAATTGTTTAAATATTTATAAATTTATATATAACAGTTAACTGATATTAACAAAGTGACTGGTTAAAACATTAAAGTGGTGTGTGTGTGTGTGTGTGTGTGTGTGTGTGTGTGTGTGGTCAGATTTTCTTGGATGATTTTTCTTTGTATCTGTATAGTCTGTATCTGAACAGGTTGTTTTCCTGTTCGTTTGTGTAGTAGTGGGAATTGATGTACGACGTGTTCAGCTGCTGACCTGGGGGATGGTCAGCACTGTGTTTATGTGATGATGATGGTGATGATGATGATGATGATGATGATGGTCAGCACTGTGTTTATGTGATGATGATTATGATGATGATGATGATGATGATGGTCAGCACTGTGTTTATGTGATGATGATGATGATGATGATGATGATGATGGTCAGCACTGTGTTTATGTGATGATGATGATGATGATGATGATGATGGTCAGCACTGTGTTTATGTGATGATGATGATGATGATGATGATGATGATGATGGTCAGCACTGTGTTTATGTGATGATGGTGATGATGATGATGATGATGGTCAGCACTGTGTTTGTGATGATGATGATGGTGATGGTCAGCACTGTGTTTGATGATGATGGTGAAGATGATGGTCAGCACTGCATTTATTTGATGATGATGATTATGATGATGATGATGATGATGATGGTGATGATGATGATGGTCAGCACTGTGTTTGTGATGATGAAGGTGATGATGATGATGATGATGATGGTCAGCACTGTGTTTGTGATGATGGTGATGATGATGGTCAGCACTGTGTTTGTGGTGATGATGATGATGGTGATGATGATGATGGTCAGCACTGTGTTTGTGGTGATGATGATGATGGTGATGATGATGATGGTCAGCACTGTGTTTGTGATGATGAAGGTGATGATGATGATGATGATGATGATGGTCAGCACTGTGTTTGTGATGATGGTGATGATGGTCAGCACTGTGTTT
>JAUCMX010000170.1:0-20388 GCA_033459395.1 Hemibagrus guttatus | reverse complement strand
TGTCTCTCCGGCCCTGTGCTTTACACAGCCCCAACGGGGCTTCGTTTCAGATAGCATACACAACGCTCGGCCGCTGCAAATACATCAAGGTCATTCACGAGGCTCTCACGCAACTCGGCACACGCCACTTGAATGGGCCGCTCCGTTTTTTGCCCCGTTTTTACACGCCACATCGCGCCAAATGCGCTGCCCGCCGCCGCGAGTGACAGGCGCGCCGTGCACTTTTGTGCTCGCCGCTCGACCTTGTTGCTCGCTATCTGCTCGCGCCGTGCCTCGGTAAATAGGAGACACTCCCTTCTCGCCAGACGTGTGCTTGAACGCTCGGGATCTTGTCTGCGGCGGCGTATATTCGCCGAGAAACGCCATGAGAAAACACACTTGCCGGTGCGTCACGGAAGCGCAGTAGTTCAGCGGCGCACGGGTTGAGTCTACAACGTTCTCATGTTTACTTTTAAGTCCAGCCCCCTGGCAGAGAACGGGGAGGTTCCTGTGTTACACAGCGTACTGCGACGCGCTCGCTTATTCATTGTACTTTTCGCTCCCAGAGAGTGAGAGTGAGAGAGAGAGAGAGAGATGGCTGAAGTCGCTCCCGCGCCCGCCGCCGCGCCGGCTAAAGCGCCCAAGAAGAAGGCAGTTTCGAGGACCAAGAAAGCAGGCCCTAGCGTCGGCGAGCTCATCGTCAAAGCTGTTTCCTCGTCCAAGGAGAGGAGCGGCGTGTCTCTTGCCGCCCTGAAGAAAGCTTTGGCTGCCGGCGGATACGACGTGGAGAAGAACAATTCTCGCGTCAAGCTCGCCGTCAAGAGCCTCGTGACAAAAGGCACCCTTGTGCAGACCAAGGGGACCGGCGCGTCCGGGTCTTTCAAGCTGAACAAGAAGCAGACCGAGGCCAAGAAGCCCGTCAAGAAAGCCGCGCCGAAAGCGAAAAAGGCGGCCGCCAAAAAGCCCGCCGCGGCTAAGAAGCCCAAGAAGGTCGCGGCCAAGAAACCCGCCGCCAAGAAGTCTCCCAAGAAGCCGAAGAAGCCCGCCGCCGCCGCTACCGCCAAGAAAGCCACCAAGAGCCCAAAGAAGGCCAAAAAGCCGGCGGCCCCCAAGAAGGCGGCCAAGAGCCCCAAGAAAGCGAAGGCTGTCAAGGCCAAGACCGCCAAGCCCAAAGCGGCGAAGGCCAAAAAGGCAGCTCCCAAGAAGAAGTAAACGTTTTTGTTTATGTCATGTTTTTTGTTCCTTTTCAAACGGCTCTTTTAAGAGCCACCCATCTTTCCATTTAAAGAGCTGTGTTTCCTACTTTTTCACTATAGCGAAGAACAGCTGCATGATGACTTTAGAGGAGTGAGGGAGAATATACATCTTAGTGTATGATTTTTTACAATTTACATTCCTGTGCATTTGTATGACTACGCTATTCATTTCTGTCTCTCTCTCTCTCTCTCACACACACACACACACGCGCACACACACGCACACACCAATCAGAAGCACGCCGTCAAGTTCCATTCTATTCGAACTGTGTGTGTGTGCGCGCGCGTGTGTGTGTGCGCGCGCGGTTCGAATAGAATGGAACTTGACGGCGTGCTTGTGATTGGTTCTACTGTCACAACGATCGCAGCCAATAAGAGAGGGGCCGTGTTGGATATATCACCGAGGGCTCGGCGCGCTGCGCCATTTTATTTCAGAGTTGTTCATAGAACGCGTCTGAGTTGCAAGATGAGTGGACGAGGCAAAACCGGCGGGAATTCAATCCCTAAAAAATCGGGAACTAAAAATTTCTGCATTAATGAAAAAAAAGTGTGACATTATTTGTGCACAAGAACTTCGATTAACAAGTAAAAAGGACATAGAAGATGTGAAGGAGAGATGGTCTGAAAATAATGCTGTTATTTCTATCGGAGATGATCGAGCTGATGGCTTTGGGGATTTTCTTTAAAAACACTGTTGATATTCTTCTGTATAGAGAAATTATCCCAGGAAGGCTGAAAATGATAGACTGTTTTTAAAAAAACCCAAAAAGTAAGATTGGTAAACCTGTATACGCCTTCAGATAGAGCTGGGAAAATGAGGATATTTTATAAATTATATGAAATTCTGAATGTTTGGCTATAGCATAATTCTGTGTGGAGACTTTAATACTGTCACTCATGAGAAAGATAGATTCCCTACAATGAACAAAAAAATAACTAGAGAAGGAAATCTCTTGAATGAGATCAGTGACACATATGGTTTAAAAGACACCTTTAGAACGCTTTTCCCTAATGATGTGGGATACACACGCATTGATAACAAAGTAAGAACAAGAATCGACAGAATTTATGTATCAAGTACCGTAAAAATAATCAATTATAAAACGGAATATCTTGTAGACTCTGATCATCTGGCGGTTGCGGCCCTAATAAATGTGAATAATTGTGAAAAGAAAGGATATTGGAAATTAAATGTAACATGCCTTAAGAACAATGAAATGTTCCATGACTTAACTAAGGAAATCAATAGAATCAAGGACTTAAAAGTTTTAACAAAGTCTAGTATCGAGTTGTGGAATATTTTTAAGAGGCAAGTTACATCTTTTTTGAAACACAAATGTAAATATTTAAAACAACAAAAAAATGAGTATTATAATACACTTGTGGAAAACTACATAGAATTACAAACGAAAGAAAATAAAGGCGAAGAAGATGAATATCAATTATCTAAAGTAAAAGCCGAAATGACCGAGATAAACGACGAAGTATTTTTAAGTACGCAAATTCATGCGGGATGCAATACTAAATTCACAGGGAACCCCACGAGCGTAATTAGACAGTTAAAAAAACGTAGAGAAGAAAAACATTTTAAAAGGGGTATAAGAGATAACACAGGGAACATAGTACTAAACGAAAGAGAGAAAAGGGAAACGATAATGAAAATGTGTAGCGAGGCGGCAGCTAAGGTAAATATCGAAAGGGATAAAATAACTGATTTCCTGAAAACATGTCCTAAATTGACCAAAGATAATTTTCAACATTTAGAAAGTCCTATAAACAAAGAAGAAATCATAGAAGCGATTCTTCAATTAAACGATGGGAAAAGCCCAGGACCTGACGGCTTACCTGCCGAATTTTATAAAACAAGTATGAGAGAGATATTAGACCTACTAACCGATATGTACAATGAAGGGATACAGAAAGGAAAATTTGACGAGACATTTTATCATAGCGTGATATCTCTTATCTATAAAAAAGGCGATCCTTACGAACTCGATAACTGGAGACAAATTAGTTTATTGAACTTGGACTATAAGATTCTTGCAAAAATAATGATGAATCGTATGAATGCAACTTTAAACAAGATAATTGATGTTGAACAAACATGTGCGATTAAAGGGAGATATATGTGGGATAATTTGGCAACAGTAAGAGAAATCACCACTGACGCCCAAAACAAGGAATATTTTATCGTGGGATTAGACCGGAAGAAAGCGTTTGATTACATCTCACGAGAATATTTATGGGACGTGATGGACCATTATGGCTTCCCTAACAAATTTATAGGAATGATTAAAACGTTATACAAGTCATCAAAAATACAGATAAACGTTAACGGACAGCTAACAGAGCACTTTAGCGTAAATAGAGGAGTCAAACAGGGCTGCCCCTTAAGTGCAGCGCTTTACGTGATCGCGATTAGTCCGATCCTAAATAAGATTAAGAGGGATACAAGAATACAAGGAGTACTAATGAAATCAGGTAAACTGTGTAAGATCACTGCATATGCAGATGACATTACTATATTTATTAAAAATCAAGAGGAGATGAATGTGGTGAGGGAACATTTTAAGGTTTACGAAGAGATCTCAGGAGCGAAATTAAATCATAATAAAACTGAAGCGATATGGATGGGCAGTAATACCACCCCCGTGTTAGATATCCAGGTTCAACACGAAATAAAAATTTTAGGACTAATTATCTCAAAGAACAAGTGTATCGAACGGAATTGGGAGGGAAAGGAAAGTGAGATAAAAGAGGAGATGGGGAAGTGGAAAATAGCAAATTATAAAACAAGAATACAGGTGATCAAAACATTTGTATTATCAAAATTACTATTCCTAGCTACCATTTTTCCGCCAGAAAAAAGAGTAATAATGAAATTAAATAAACTCTGCGTAAAATTTATATGGGGTAATAACAGAGAGGTGACGAAAAGAACTTTGTTATATAAACCTAAAGAGCTAGGTGGCCTAGGTGCCATTGAATTAGGAAGTAAACTAACAATAGCTTTCTGCAAAAATGTAGCACAGGCAATGGACCGACAGTCCGACTGGGTCGGAGAAAGTAAAATATGGCGGAAAAAAACAGGTAGAGCAAGGCAAAGAACACCTTACTATAAACTTATATATGGGGATTTTACTGCTAAATACAATGATTTAGATATAGATTGGACTAAACATACAAATAAACATATTTACGAAGTAATAAATAACTTCGAACACGGGGGCACATTTAAATATAAACACTTAGATAGTGCTGAGAGCAAAAAATGTATAAAAAACCTAAATTCAAAGGATATATCTGAAAATATCCGGGATGTAGCTTGGCTGATAAGCGTAGGTAGATTGGCTGTAAGATGCGTTGTCAAATGGAGTTGTTATGTAACTACAAAGGAATGTCCATTTAGTGAGTGCACTGAGGATGAAACTGTTGAACACCTGTTGATCAACTGCCCAAGATCGGTGGATATATGGCAAAAAGTAAAAGATTTAGGAATCGATATAAGTATTGACGAGAGAACCATTATGTATGGAGTATTTGGAAATAAAATGAAAAAAAACATAGAAGAGCTTTATTGGTTAATTATAAGTATTGTCAATTATAAAATATGGAAAACTAGATGTAAAATGATTATAAACCAATGCCATATATCTGCTGATGCAGTTTATAAACAGATCATATGCGAATTGAGAAGACAGAAAAAGATAGACAAAAGGACAAAAAACAAATTTCCTTGGTATCTCGTTAAGATTTAAATTAAAAGAGGAAATTATGTATATATTTATGATTTCATCATAGAAGGAATGTGAAAACATTGTTTTGTATTCATTTGTTTTTGATTATATGACGTAAGATTTTGTACTATCTATATGTAGTGTACAATTTATTTTTGTAAAGACAATGACTTACGATGTAATGCCTTGAAAAATACTTTTCAATAAAGTTGATTTTGAAAAAGCAAAACCGGCGGCAAAGCTAGGGCTAAGGCCAAGACCCGGTCATCTAGGGCTGGACTGCAGTTCCCCGTCGGCCGTGTGCACAGGCTTCTACGTAAAGGCAACTACGCCGAGCGCGTCGGTGCCGGCGCTCCGGTCTACTTGGCCGCCGTGCTCGAGTACCTGACCGCTGAGATCCTGGAGCTGGCCGGCAACGCCGCCCGCGACAACAAGAAGACCCGTATCATTCCTCGCCACTTGCAGCTCGCCGTGCGTAATGACGAGGAGTTGAACAAACTGCTCGGCGGCGTGACCATCGCTCAGGGAGGTGTGCTGCCTAACATTCAGGCCGTGCTGCTGCCCAAGAAAACCGAGAAGGCCGTCAAGACCAAGTAAACTGGCTCAACACTGCGTTTCTCAGTATTCCTAAAAAAAAAGGCTCTTTTAAGAGCCACCCACTTCTGCTCAGAAAGTGCAATTTGATTCCGCCTTTTGTTGTATTTCTCCTAGTAGTCTGCTTATACAGAGCCAACTCTCTTAAACTAATGGTGTACAGGTTATTTAGATTAAGACTAGTTATTTTTATATTATTATTATTATTATTATTATTATTATTAAGAGTGAACTAGAGTGATGGCTAAATGAAAGCTGAGTGTGATGAGTGGAAACGGGTTGTGCTGGGAGAGGACTAAAGCGCTGCGCTAGTGAGAGCGCCAACAGGATAGGGGGCGGGCGCTGTGAGCCTCGAGCTGTGTCGGTGGAAGAAAACGGTCCAGTAGAGAACAGGTGACGTAGCGCGTTCTAGCCAATGTGAGGCGAGGGCTCTGAAGGCGCCCAATGAGAGCAGGGCGGCGTTAGGACTTAAAAAGCCGTCGTTCAGTAGCGCCGTGTATTCTGTTTTTCATCCGTGAAGCGCAGAGCTCGACGCTATGGCAAGAACCAAGCAGACCGCCCGTAAATCCACTGGTGGCAAGGCGCCCAGGAAGCAGCTCGCTACGAAGGCTGCCCGCAAGAGCGCCCCGGCGACCGGCGGCGTGAAGAAGCCTCACCGTTACAGGCCCGGCACTGTGGCTCTGAGGGAGATCCGCCGTTATCAGAAGTCCACCGAGCTGCTTATCCGCAAGCTGCCCTTCCAGCGTCTTGTGAGAGAAATCGCCCAGGACTTCAAGACCGACCTGCGTTTCCAGAGCTCGGCCGTCATGGCCTTACAGGAGGCTAGCGAGGCATACCTGGTCGGCCTGTTCGAGGACACCAATCTGTGCGCCATCCACGCCAAGAGAGTGACCATCATGCCCAAGGACATTCAGCTGGCACGCCGTATTCGCGGAGAGCGCGCTTAAGCAACATGTCCGTCTAAAAATATACACAAAGGCTCTTTTAAGAGCCACCACATTATCTCGGAGAAATGAGCGGTTCTTCATACGTTTTGAGGTTTGGGGATACATGTGCATACAAATGTTTGTGTATCACAAAAATGCTTCTAAAGACATGTCTGTGAATGTATATTCACAGTCACGTGTGTGTTTATTATATATATATATATATATATGTGTGTGTATGTATGTATGTATGTGTGTGTGTATATATATATGTGTGTGTATATGTATATATATATGTGTGTGTATATGTATATATATATGTGTGTGTATATGTATATATATATATGTGTGTGTATATATATATATATATATGTGTGTGTATATATATATATATATATATATATATATATATATATATATATATATATATATATATATATATATATATATATATATATATATATATATATATATATATATATTATATATATATATATATATAGTGTGTGTGTGTATGTATGTGTATATATATATATATATATAAAAATAAACACATTACAGTATACAATATACATTCACAGACATGTCTTTAGAAGCATTTTTGTGATATACAAACATTTGTATGCACATGTATCTAATACACATATACATACATATACATTATATATATATATATATATATATATATATAATGTATGTGTGTGTGTGTATATGTGTATTAGTGTGTGTATAAGTATATTATACTATTAGTGGTAATAGTAAAAGTTAGTACATGAATGAAATGTTTTTGTATAAATACTGCAGTATTACAGCGTATATATTTATGTATATTTTCGACACAGTTAATCTTTCTTCAAATTCTTTTCCTTTATATTTTTGTATTTAATATATTTAATACATCTGTGCACCAATACATCAAGGCAGACTCTGTGTAGATGTAAAAGCCACAGCAGTACTCAGCAATAACGTGTTGTTTTGGGTGGATGTTGACTTCCATCTTGTGGCCAAATTTAGGAAGTTGTCACTCCCAACAAATTCTATTTGTAGTAAATAGCTAGAAACTGATAAATCCTTTAAAAGGTGTCTTTTTTAAAAGCTTCTGTATGTTTGTTACAAAATGGGAATAAAGAGAATGGTTTAAATATAATAATTATTAGGATTAAATAATAAACCAAAATAATAGTGTTGTAGATGGATGTTGACTGCCATGGCCTGTATGTTACACAGAGCTTCTAAATTTCTATTTGTAGATTTTTTTTTTCAGTGCTGTGCTTATCGCATTTAATAATAATAATACTACTTCTATCGCTCATATTACTCTATTGTTATTCTTATATTAAGTAATAAATGACATAATTAAAATGCGCTCTTCCGAATAGTGTTTTGATAAGGCTTTATGTTATGCTGAACAGATAACCACATTTAAAAAATGCATTTAACAATGTAAATAATAAGATTGATCATATTGCTCCAAATTTTGGGTAGCTTTACGTATCCTGGGTTAGATTCTACTACATAGCTTCAAATTCATATTGTATTTATCACATACAAAAGCATACTCAGTACTACAAGTAGTGAGGTGCTTTTTTTGACTGTCCTTGTACAAGAGAGGAACATAAAAAAAGGATATAAATACAATAAAGATTTAATGAGATAGAAATATACAAAACTACCAGAATAATAAACTATGAAAATCCAATAAGATATAAGATATGCATATATATATATATATATATACATATACCCATACACACACACACGTTTTCCAAGGAAACACACACGAAATGAGTCTGAATAGAAAATATATCAGAAGAACAGGACATGCTGACAAGTCAGAATTAGAAATAATGATTTGGATGGAAATGATGAATGTTTTCTTCAAACTTTTCCTTCATCATAAAAAACACCTTTTACAGCAATTACAGCCTGGGTATTCTAGCTATCAGTTTTTCAAGATAATCTGAGGAGATTTCACCCCATTCTTCCTGGAACATCTCCCACAAGATGGATTGGCTGCTGGAGTCTTCCTCTGTAGCTGAAGTCAAGCTGAAATATGCAAGTGATGCCAAACTTTTGAGCAATAGTGTGTGTGTGTGTGTATAATATATATATATATATATATATATATATATATATATATATATACACACAAATACACAAACAGCAACGTCAGGGAGTTGAGAGACAGTTACAGTGATAATTAGAGTAAAGTGACGGTGCAAAAACAGAGCACATATAAATGGTTTAGTGTATATCTTTGGTTAGATTGTAGTAGTAATACTACTACTAATAATGATGATGATGATGATGATGTTTTTTTGTGTTTATATTAGAGGATGGGGGCGAAAAAGTCGCTAGTTGGTTCGTTCTATTTCTTTTTGAGACTATTTCTATTGTGTGTGTGTGTGTTGGTCTTAGGCCCGCCTTCTCGCCTGTTCTCAACCAGGTCCTTGAGGTGGCGGATAAATATGTGGCCGCTGGGCGGTGCGCTCTGTTGAGCAGCTTTATTTCGAGAGAGCAGCACGATGTCTGGCAGAGGCAAAGGCGGTAAGGGACTCGGCAAAGGGGGCGCAAAGCGTCACCGTAAAGTCCTTCGCGATAACATCCAGGGAATCACCAAGCCGGCTATCCGCCGTCTGGCTCGCCGTGGCGGTGTTAAGCGTATTTCCGGCCTGATCTACGAGGAGACTCGCGGTGTGCTGAAGGTGTTCTTGGAGAACGTGATCCGCGACGCCGTCACATACACCGAGCACGCTAAGAGAAAGACCGTCACCGCCATGGATGTGGTGTACGCCCTGAAACGCCAGGGACGCACTCTGTACGGCTTCGGCGGCTAAACGCTTCAATACCGAGCGACACGAACACAACGGCTCTTTTAAGAGCCACCCAAATATCCCAAAAGAGCTGTTTCTTGTTTAGCGTGTGTATATATGTGTATATATATATATATTTAAATATATTGTGTGTGTGTAAAACGCGTGTAAAGACTGGTGGTAGAAGCGCTTTGATTTATTTTCTTTTTCATAATGCACAAAAGTACAACAAATTCCTTGTGCGTCCGCGAACATTTGGCGAATAAAGCTGATTCTAGAACAGCGTGAAGGGAAACAAAGCATGGGGGAGGAGGAGGAGGAGGAGGAGGAGAAGGGCGAGGAGGGCGGCGGCGGCGGCGGCGGCGGCGGCGGCGGATGGGGGGGATAGTGAGGGGGGATAGTGAGGAGGGAGGGAAGGAGGAGTAAGTGGATGGGAGGAGCAGTAGCAGGCGCCCCGAGTGGAAAGGTTTGGTGTTTTGACCAATAACAGAAAGTTCTTCCCTTGTGCATAATCAGACTCGCAGCCTGTAAATAGAGCGGCGGCGAGGCGGGAGCTACTTATTCTCTCGCAGTACGCTTGAGTAGCAGCATCATGCCCGAGCCATCCAAGACCGCGCCCAAGAAGGGATCCAAGAAAGCCGTGACCAAGACGGCCGGCAAAGGAGGCAAGAAGCGCAGAAAGTCCAGGAAGGAGAGCTACGCTATCTACGTCTACAAGGTCCTGAAGCAGGTCCACCCCGACACCGGCATCTCGTCTAAAGCCATGGGCATCATGAACTCTTTCGTGAACGACATTTTCGAGCGCATCGCCGGTGAGTCTTCTCGCTTGGCTCACTACAACAAGCGCTCCACCATCACTTCTAGGGAGATCCAGACCGCCGTGCGCCTGTTGCTTCCCGGCGAGCTGGCCAAGCACGCCGTGTCCGAGGGCACAAAGGCCGTCACCAAGTACACCAGCTCCAAGTAAAGCGCGTTACCGCCGTCTTTATTAACCCAAAGGCTCTTTTAAGAGCCACCCACTTTTTCATAGAAAGTGCAATTCCCCCCGTCTCTCTCTTCCTCTCTGTCACTCATACTCTGTAACTCACTCACTCTCTCTCTCGCTCTAACTCTCTCTCTCTCTCTCGCTCTAACTCTCTCTCTCTCTCTCGCTCTAACTCTCTCTCTCTCTCTCGCTCTAACTCTCTCTCTCTCTCTCGCTCTAACTCTCTCTCTCTCTCTCTCGTTCTAACTCTCACTCTCTCTCTCTCTCTCTCTCTCTCTTTCTCTCTCTCTCTCTCTCTCTCTCTCTCGCTCTAACTCTCTCTCTCGCTCTAACTCTCTCTCTCGCTCTAACTCTCTCTCTCGCTCTAACTCTCTCTCTCTCTTTCTGTGCCTGATGTAATTGAGCGGGCGGGCGTAAGGGGGCGTGTGTGTATCAGTTTGTACTACTGCTGTGGGTGTGTGTGTGTGTGTGTTCACTCTCTCTCAGTAGTGTCATTACAGCACGAAGTGATTGAAAATGGGGTCATGGTACAAATTATTGTTAAGTTCACATGACCGCAGGAGGGAACACATTTAGAATAGATTCATTGCAGCACACAGTGATTCAAATGAATGTTGAATCGCTTTGTCCTGCTATAACAAAGTGCTACCACAGCACAAAGTAAAAAATAGTGTTCCATCAGCAAGGCATGATTCAAAATCGGGTTTACGGCAACATGAAGTAGTTCAAAAGAGGGTTATAGCAAAACAAAATGATTCAATATAGTATTACAGCGGCACAAAGTGATTTGATGTAGAATGGTAGCAGCACAAAGCGATTAAAACTAGGGTCATAGAAGCACAAAGTGATTCAATGTAGGGTTATAGTGGCAAAAAATGATTCAATATAGTGTTACAGTGGTAGAAAATGATTCAATATAGGGTCATAGCAGTATAAAGTGATTAAAGTTAGGGTTAGAGCAGCAGAAAGTGATTACATTTAGGGTTACATTAGCACAAAGTGATTACATTTAGGGTTAGAGCAGCACAAAGTGATTCAATATAGGGTTGCAGTGGCACAAAGTGATTCAAAATAGGGTTAGAGTGGCACAAAGTGATTCAAAATAGGGTTAGAGCAGCACAAAGTGATTCAATATAGGGTTGCAGTGGCACAAAGTGATTCAAAATAGGGTTAGAGTGGCACAAAGTGATTCAAAATAGGGTTAGAGCAGCACAAAGTGATTCAATATAGGGTTGCAGTGGCACAAAGTGATTCAAAATAGGGTTAGAGTGGCACAAAGTGATTCAAAATAGGGTTAGAGTGGCACAAAGTGATTAAAACTAGTGTCATAGAAGCACAAAGTGATTCAATATAGTGTCATAGGAGCACAAAGTGATTCAATATAGGGTTATAGCTGCACAAAGTGATTCAATATAGTGTCATAACAGCACAAAGTGTTTAAAACTAGGGTCACAGCGGCACAAAGTGATTCAATATAGTGTTAGAGCAGCACAAAGTGATTCAATACAGGGTTATAGCTGCACAAAGTGATTCAATATAGTGTTGCAGTGGCACAAAGTGATTCAATATAGTGTCATAACAGCACAAAGTGTTTAAAACTAGGGTCATAGAAGCTCAAAGTGATTCAATGCAGGTTTACAGTAGCACAAAGTGATTAAATTTAGGGTTAAAGCAGCACAAAGTGTTTAAAACTAGTGTCATAGATGCACAAAGTGATTCAATACAGGGTTGTAGCGGCACAAAGTGATTCAATATAGGGTTGTAGCGGCATAAAGTGATTCAATATAGTGATTATAGTGGCACAAAGTGATTCAATATAGGGTTGTAGCGGCATAAAGTGATTGAATATAGTGATTATAGTGGCACAAAGTGATTCAATATAGTGTCATAACAACACAAAGTGTTTAAAACTAGGGTCACAGCGGCACAAAGTGATTCAATACAGGGTTATAGCTGCACAAAGTGATTCAATATAGTGTTGCAGTGGCACAAAGTGATTCAAAATAGGGTCACAGCGGCACAAAGTGATTCAATACAGGGTTATAGCTGCACAAAGTGATTCAATATAGGGTTAGAGTGGCACAAAGTGTTTAAAACTAGTGTCATAGGAGCACAAAGTGATTCAATATAGGGTTGCAGCGGCACAAAGTGATTCAATATAGGGTTGTAGCGGCATAAAGTGATTGAATATAGTGATTATAGTGGCACAAAGTGATTCAATATAGTGTCATAGGAGCACAAAGTGATTCAATATAGTGTTGCAGTGGCACAAAGTGATTCAATATAGGGTTGTAGCAGCATAAAGTGATTGAATATAGTGATTATAGTGGCACAAAGTGATTCAATATAGTGTCATAACAGCACAAAGTGTTTAAAACTAGGGTCACAGCGGCACAAAGTGATTCAATACAGGGTTAGAGCAGCACAAAGTGATTCAATACAGGGTTATAGCTGCACAAAGTGATTCAATATAGTGTTGCAGTGGCACAAAGTGATTCAAAATAGGGTCACAGCGGCACAAAGTGATTCAATATAGTGTCATAACAGCACAAAGTGTTTAAAACTAGGGTCACAGCGGCACAAAGTGATTCAATACAGGGTTAGAGCGGCACAAAGTGATTCAATACAGGGTTATAGCTGCACAAAGTGATTCAATATAGTGTTGCAGTGGCACAAAGTGATTCAAAATAGGGTCACAGCGGCACAAAGTGATTCAATATAGTGTCATAACAGCACAAGGTGTTTAAAACTAGGGTCATAGAAGCTCAAAGTGATTCAATGCAGGTTTACAGTAGCACAAAGTGATTAGTTTTAAACACTTTGTGCTGCTTTAACCCTAAATTTAGTGTCATAGATGCACAAAGTGATTCAATATAGTGTCATAACAGCACAAAGTGTTTAAAACTAGGGTCACAGCGGCACAAAGTGATTCAATACAGGGTTATAGCTGCACAAAGTGATTGAATATAGGGTTATAGCTGCACAAAGTGATTGAATATAGGGTTATAGCTGCACAAAGTGATTCAATATAGGGTTACATTAGCACAAAGTGATTACATTTAGGGTTAGAGCAGCACAAAGTGATTCAATATAGGGTTACATTAGCACAAAGTGATTACATTTAGGGTTAGAGCAGCACAAAGTGATTGAATATAGGGTTATAGCTGCACAAAGTGATTCAATATAGGGTTACATTAGCACAAAGTGATTGAATATAGGGTTATAGCTGCACAAAGTGATTCAATATAGGGTTACATTAGCACAAAGTGATTACATTTAGGGTTAGAGCAGCACAAAGTGATTCAATATAGGGTTACATTAGCACAAAGTGATTACATTTAGGGTTAGAGCAGCACAAAGTGATTGAATATAGGGTTATAGCTGCACAAAGTGATTCAATATAGGGTTACATTAGCACAAAGTGATTGAATATAGGGTTATAGCTGCACAAAGTGATTCAATATAGGGTTACATTAGCACAAAGTGATTACATTTAGGGTTATAGCTGCACAAAGTGATTACATTTAGGGTTACATTTAGGGTCAAGGGAGGGCGTGGAGACGGGCAGAGCTAACGAGGCAGAGCTGACGAGGCGGAGCTGACGAGGCGGAGGCCCGGGCCGTTTAGGCCTCGGCGCGGCGGGCCTACTAAGGGAGAGGGCCGCGCACGAGGCGCGCCAGGCCGAGTGCCGGCGCCAGGCCGAGTGCCGAAGACCAGACGATGACAAAGACGTTGGGAGTCTCGCCGCGGGAGTCACACACACACACACACACACACACCGACACCACCGGCCGTGAACCAGGATCAAAAGACAACAACAACAAACAAACAAACAAACAAACAAACAAGCACGCACGCAAATGGCCACGCGCAACTCGCACTGTCTCTGTCACTCTGTTTCTCTGTCTCTCCGGCCCTGTGCTTTACACAGCCCCAACGGGGCTTCGTTTCAGATAGCATACACAACGCTCGGCCGCTGCAAATACATCAAGGTCATTCACGAGGCTCTCACGCAACTCGGCACACGCCACTTGAATGGGCCGCTCCGTTTTTTGCCCCGTTTTTACACGCCACATCGCGCCAAATGCGCTGCCCGCCGCCGCGAGTGACAGGCGCGCCGTGCACTTTTGTGCTCGCCGCTCGACCTTGTTGCTCGCTATCTGCTCGCGCCGTGCCTCGGTAAATAGGAGACACTCCCTTCTCGCCAGACGTGTGCTTGAACGCTCGGGATCTTGTCTGCGGCGGCGTATATTCGCCGAGAAACGCCATGAGAAAACACACTTGCCGGTGCGTCACGGAAGCGCAGTAGTTCAGCGGCGCACGGGTTGAGTCTACAACGTTCTCATGTTTACTTTTAAGTCCAGCCCCCTGGCAGAGAACGGGGAGGTTCCTGTGTTACACAGCGTACTGCGACGCGCTCGCTTATTCATTGTACTTTTCGCTCCCAGAGAGTGAGAGTGAGAGAGAGAGAGAGAGATGGCTGAAGTCGCTCCCGCGCCCGCCGCCGCGCCGGCTAAAGCGCCCAAGAAGAAGGCAGTTTCGAGGACCAAGAAAGCAGGCCCTAGCGTCGGCGAGCTCATCGTCAAAGCTGTTTCCTCGTCCAAGGAGAGGAGCGGCGTGTCTCTTGCCGCCCTGAAGAAAGCTTTGGCTGCCGGCGGATACGACGTGGAGAAGAACAATTCTCGCGTCAAGCTCGCCGTCAAGAGCCTCGTGACAAAAGGCACCCTTGTGCAGACCAAGGGGACCGGCGCGTCCGGGTCTTTCAAGCTGAACAAGAAGCAGACCGAGGCCAAGAAGCCCGTCAAGAAAGCCGCGCCGAAAGCGAAAAAGGCGGCCGCCAAAAAGCCCGCCGCGGCTAAGAAGCCCAAGAAGGTCGCGGCCAAGAAACCCGCCGCCAAGAAGTCTCCCAAGAAGCCGAAGAAGCCCGCCGCCGCCGCTACCGCCAAGAAAGCCACCAAGAGCCCAAAGAAGGCCAAAAAGCCGGCGGCCCCCAAGAAGGCGGCCAAGAGCCCCAAGAAAGCGAAGGCTGTCAAGGCCAAGACCGCCAAGCCCAAAGCGGCGAAGGCCAAAAAGGCAGCTCCCAAGAAGAAGTAAACGTTTTTGTTTATGTCATGTTTTTTGTTCCTTTTCAAACGGCTCTTTTAAGAGCCACCCATCTTTCCATTTAAAGAGCTGTGTTTCCTACTTTTTCACTATAGCGAAGAACAGCTGCATGATGACTTTAGAGGAGTGAGGGAGAATATACATCTTAGTGTATGATTTTTTACAATTTACATTCCTGTGCATTTGTATGACTACGCTATTCATTTCTGTCTCTCTCTCTCTCTCTCACACACACACACACACGCGCACACACACGCACACACCAATCAGAAGCACGCCGTCAAGTTCCATTCTATTCGAACTGTGTGTGTGTGCGCGCGCGTGTGTGTGTGCGCGCGCGGTTCGAATAGAATGGAACTTGACGGCGTGCTTGTGATTGGTTCTACTGTCACAACGATCGCAGCCAATAAGAGAGGGGCCGTGTTGGATATATCACCGAGGGCTCGGCGCGCTGCGCCATTTTATTTCAGAGTTGTTCATAGAACGCGTCTGAGTTGCAAGATGAGTGGACGAGGCAAAACCGGCGGGAATTCAATCCCTAAAAAATCGGGAACTAAAAATTTCTGCATTAATGAAAAAAAAGTGTGACATTATTTGTGCACAAGAACTTCGATTAACAAGTAAAAAGGACATAGAAGATGTGAAGGAGAGATGGTCTGAAAATAATGCTGTTATTTCTATCGGAGATGATCGAGCTGATGGCGTTGGGATTTTCTTTAAAAACACTGTTGATATTCTTCTGTATAGAGAAATTATACCAGGAAGGCTGATAATGATAGACTGTCTTTACAAAAACCAAAAAGTAAGATTGGTAAACCTGTATACGCCTTCAGATAGAGCTGGGAAAATGAGGATATTTTATAAATTATATGAAATTCTGAATGTTGGCTATAGCATAATTCTGTGTGGAGACTTTAATACTGTCACTCATGAGAAAGATAGATTCCCTACAATGAACAAAAAAATAACTAGAGAAGGAAATCTCTTGAATGAGATCAGTGACACATATGGTTTAAAAGACACCTTTAGAACGCTTTTCCCTAATGATGTGGGATACACACGCATTGATAACAAAGTAAGAACAAGAATCGACAGAATTTATGTATCAAGTACCGTAAAAATAATCAATTATAAAACGGAATATCTTGTAGACTCTGATCATCTGGCGGTTGCGGCCCTAATAAATGTGAATAATTGTGAAAAGAAAGGATATTGGAAATTAAATGTAACATGCCTTAAGAACAATGAAATGTTCCATGACTTAACTAAGGAAATCAATAGAATCAAGGACTTAAAAGTTTTAACAAAGTCTAGTATCGAGTTGTGGAATATTTTTAAGAGGCAAGTTACATCTTTTTTGAAACACAAATGTAAATATTTAAAACAACAAAAAAATGAGTATTATAATACACTTGTGGAAAACTACATAGAATTACAAACGAAAGAAAATAAAGGCGAAGAAGATGAATATCAATTATCTAAAGTAAAAGCCGAAATGACCGAGATAAACGACGAAGTATTTTTAAGTACGCAAATTCATGCGGGATGCAATACTAAATTCACAGGGAACCCCACGAGCGTAATTAGACAGTTAAAAAAACGTAGAGAAGAAAAACATATTAAAGGTATAAGAGATAACATAGGGAACATAGTACTAAACGAAAGAGAGAAAAGGGAAACGATAATGAAAATGTGTAGCGAGGCGGCAGCTAAGGTAAATATCGAAAGGGATAAAATAACTGATTTCCTGAAAACATGTCCTAAATTGACCAAAGATAATTTTCAACATTTAGAAAGTCCTATAAACAAAGAAGAAATCATAGAAGCGATTCTTCAATTAAACGATGGGAAAAGCCCAGGACCTGACGGCTTACCTGCCGAATTTTATAAAACAAGTATGAGAGAGATATTAGACCTACTAACCGATATGTACAATGAAGGGATACAGAAAGGAAAATTTGACGAGACATTTTATCATAGCGTGATATCTCTTATCTATAAAAAAGGCGATCCTTACGAACTCGATAACTGGAGACAAATTAGTTTATTGAACTTGGACTATAAGATTCTTGCAAAAATAATGATGAATCGTATGAATGCAACTTTAAACAAGATAATTGATGTTGAACAAACATGTGCGATTAAAGGGAGATATATGTGGGATAATTTGGCAACAGTAAGAGAAATCACCACTGACGCCCAAAACAAGGAATATTTTATCGTGGGATTAGACCGGAAGAAAGCGTTTGATTACATCTCACGAGAATATTTATGGGACGTGATGGACCATTATGGCTTCCCTAACAAATTTATAGGAATGATTAAAACGTTATACAAGTCATCAAAAATACAGATAAACGTTAACGGACAGCTAACAGAGCACTTTAGCGTAAATAGAGGAGTCAAACAGGGCTGCCCCTTAAGTGCAGCGCTTTACGTGATCGCGATTAGTCCGATCCTAAATAAGATTAAGAGGGATACAAGAATACAAGGAGTACTAATGAAATCAGGTAAACTGTGTAAGATCACTGCATATGCAGATGACATTACTATATTTATTAAAAATCAAGAGGAGATGAATGTGGTGAGGGAACATTTTAAGGTTTACGAAGAGATCTCAGGAGCGAAATTAAATCATAATAAAACTGAAGCGATATGGATGGGCAGTAATACCACCCCCGTGTTAGATATCCAGGTTCAACACGAAATAAAAATTTTAGGACTAATTATCTCAAAGAACAAGTGTATCGAACGGAATTGGGAGGGAAAGGAAAGTGAGATAAAAGAGGAGATGGGGAAGTGGAAAATAGCAAATTATAAAACAAGAATACAGGTGATCAAAACATTTGTATTATCAAAATTACTATTCCTAGCTACCATTTTTCCGCCAGAAAAAAGAGTAATAATGAAATTAAATAAACTCTGCGTAAAATTTATATGGGGTAATAACAGAGAGGTGACGAAAAGAACTTTGTTATATAAACCTAAAGAGCTAGGTGGCCTAGGTGCCATTGAATTAGGAAGTAAACTAACAATAGCTTTCTGCAAAAATGTAGCACAGGCAATGGACCGACAGTCCGACTGGGTCGGAGAAAGTAAAATATGGCGGAAAAAAACAGGTAGAGCAAGGCAAAGAACACCTTACTATAAACTTATATATGGGGATTTTACTGCTAAATACAATGATTTAGATATAGATTGGACTAAACATACAAATAAACATATTTACGAAGTAATAAATAACTTCGAACACGGGGGCACATTTAAATATAAACACTTAGATAGTGCTGAGAGCAAAAAATGTATAAAAAACCTAAATTCAAAGGATATATCTGAAAATATCCGGGATGTAGCTTGGCTGATAAGCGTAGGTAGATTGGCTGTAAGATGCGTTGTCAAATGGAGTTGTTATGTAACTACAAAGGAATGTCCATTTAGTGAGTGCACTGAGGATGAAACTGTTGAACACCTGTTGATCAACTGCCCAAGATCGGTGGATATATGGCAAAAAGTAAAAGATTTAGGAATCGATATAAGTATTGACGAGAGAACCATTATGTATGGAGTATTTGGAAATAAAATGAAAAAAAACATAGAAGAGCTTTATTGGTTAATTATAAGTATTGTCAATTATAAAATATGGAAAACTAGATGTAAAATGATTATAAACCAATGCCATATATCTGCTGATGCAGTTTATAAACAGATCATATGCGAATTGAGAAGACAGAAAAAGATAGACAAAAGGACAAAAAAAAAATTTTCCCTTTGGGTATCTCGTTAAGATTTAAATTAAAAGAGGAAATTATGTATATATTTATGATTTCATCATAGAAGGAATGTGAAAACATTGTTTTGTATTCATTTGTTTTTGATTATATGACGTAAGATTTTGTACTATCTATATGTAGTGTACAATTTATTTTTGTAAAGACAATGACTTACGATGTAATGCCTTGAAAAATACTTTTCAATAAAGTTGATTTTGAAAAAGCAAAACCGGCGGCAAAGCTAGGGCTAAGGCCAAGACCCGGTCATCTAGGGCTGGACTGCAGTTCCCCCTCGGCCGTGTGCACAGGCTTCTACGTAAAAGGGAACTACGCCGAGCGCGTCGGTGCCGGCGCTCCGGTCTACTTGGCCGCCGTGCTCGAGTACCTGACCGCTGAGATCCTGGAGCTGGCCGGCAACGCCGCCCGCGACAACAAGAAGCCCGTATCATTCCTCGCCACTTGCAGCTCGCCGTGCGTAATGACGAGGAGTTGAACAAACTGCTCGGCGGCGTGACCATCGCTCAGGGAGGTGTGCTGCCTAACATTCAGGCCGTGCTGCTGCCCAAGAAAACCGAGAAGGCCGTCAAGACCAAGTAAACTGGCTCAACACTGCGTTTCTCAGTATTCCTAAAAAAAAAGGCTCTTTTAAGAGCCACCCATTCTGCTCAGAAAGTGCAATTTGATTCCGCCTTTTGTTGTATTTCTCCTAGTAGTCTGCTTATACAGAGCCAACTCTCTTAAACTAATGGTGTACAGGTTATTTAGATTAAGACTAGTTATTTTTATATTATTATTATTATTATTATTATTATTATTAAGAGTGAACTAGAGTGATGGCTAAATGAAAGCTGAGTGTGATGAGTGGAAACGGGTTGTGCTGGGAGAGGACTAAAGCGCTGCGCTAGTGAGAGCGCCAACAGGATAGGGGGCGGGCGCTGTGAGCCTCGAGCTGTGTCGGTGGAAGAAAACGGTCCAGTAGAGAACAGGTGACGTAGCGCGTTCTAGCCAATGTGAGGCGAGGGCTCTGAAGGCGCCCAATGAGAGCAGGGCGGCGTTAGGACTTAAAAAACCGTCGTTCAGTAGCGCCGTGTATTCTGTTTTTCATCCGTGAAGCGCAGAGCTCGACGCTATGGCAAGAACCAAGCAGACCGCCCGTAAATCCACTGGTGGCAAGGCGCCCAGGAAGCAGCTCGCTACGAAGGCTGCCCGCAAGAGCGCCCCGGCG